>PVIH01008958.1:0-86359 GCA_004025045.1 Sigmodon hispidus | reverse complement strand
GGAAGAGACCTTGAATAAGGATATACAGGGATGGAAAAAAAAATTCAGAGGGAAAGATGAACACAAAGAAAATATATGTGTAGCAATCTTATTTGTATTTCCACCCTTGATAAGCCATGCTTATGATTCTTATCCTCTGTATAGTTATTGTTAACTCTTCCGCATTTTAAATTCTTTTTACTGTTTTTTTTCTTGATAACTACAAAATAAAGAAGGAAAAAATAAATAAATAAAATAAAAAAAATAAAAAGTTGTACTAGGAACTGACACTTGCTGTAATAAGAATCTGTTAGTCTATAAACTGTTGACTCAACTGTATTGCTGGGTATTTAGTCACCATTTGTAGATTAATGGAGTTATCTTGGTTTAGATTTTCTAAATGTGAAAGTATATTTTCTGCATGCTATGTTTTGAAAATCCAAAGCTCGGTTTTGGTAGGTATTGAAATTTTCACAGAATATAGTTGGATTCATTTTTGATTTCTCCCTGCATCTACTATAACTGAGCTCTTCTTCCTCCATGTTAGGAATTAGTTCTTACTCTCTGCACTTGAAGAAATTTAGGTCTTATTTGTTTCTGTCAATTCTAAAGAAGCAGCCATCTTCCTCTTGTAGGAGTCAGTCTTGTCATCAGGAACATTACTGTCTACATCCAGTCCCAAGTATCATTTACTTCTATCCTTGGAAACTTTTCATCTATGTCTACAGTTAATTTTCTTCTAGTCAAAATGCTTATCATTTGGAAATGGTGACATAAAATAAGTAAAAGTACCTTTGGCCAAATGTGGGGCTTATCTTACCACATCCTGACTTAGCAACAAGGATTTTGTGTGTACATCAGCACCTCCAATGCTTCATACTGAAAAGACAGTTCCTATCTAACAGCTAAATTCACTTAAGAAAGTGATGAATATGAGACTTTAGTGTTAAAAAAGTGAAGACATAACTTCTCTGCTCACCTTAATGTAAGATTAAATCTAATATACCATAAATTTCCAAAAACTGGATACCAAGTTTAGTATATATCCAGTATCTTCAGTTGGTTGAATTCTCTCAGTCTCCAGAAGCAAGGATTGCAGATTAATTCTCTTGATTTCATATTGTATGTGTTTGTCATAATTAGTTGGACCTATGTGAATGACAAATTGCTCCTGAATATTAATAGACTTTCTTAGACTAGCAATCATATTTGTTCTTATTGATATTCTTTTTGTCTCCTCCTCTCTCTATGTCTCACTATTTCACTCTCTTACACCCAAATTTATCTGTTTGTCTCTGTCTATGCCTTTCTGTCTCTCTGTGTATCTCTGTGTCTCTGTCTCTGTGTCTATTTGTCTCTCTCAACAAACAGAATAAGAGAAATTTGGACTTTATAATTACTTCATTCCCACATCTTACTTTAGGCTCTCTGTTAGAAAATATAACATGGTTGCATCAATTTGTTGCTCCATTAAGCCAGAATGAATGAAATCCACCCACAGTTCAGGAATTTCCAGACATTGTCTAGCCTGACAAAGATGAAATATATCAACTATTTTTTTCTGTGTTCATACAGAGTTTACTTATTGAGGCTAGCTGACTGAACACACAAGCTACTAGGAAGTCAGCCTATTCTTTTTTCATAAAGTATAAAAATGTTTTGACCAAGCCTTCATATTTTGTCATTTTCCAAGTGGAATCATTTTTTTCCTGCTTCTCTGGCCATAGTGTGACATTTAATTATATTTCCCACAGAAATCCTTCCCCTAGGTCTTTTACATCACAAGTACCTTTTTCAACAGGACTCCAGCGGTGTTTTTCTTTCTTCATGGTGGCAGCTCCCTATGGTTTAGCTCACTATTAAATCCTGACTTAATACAAGGGGAATTCTTCAGCTGACAAGACAAACAGGGTTCCATTTTGTTTTGTTGGAAGGATCTACAAGTTCAGGTGTCATAATGCAGACTGTCATCAGGTAACCTTTCTGGGAAGCTACAATCCTTTCTCAACATGTGCTCTTCATTCAGTTGATCGTGACACTAATAGTAACACACCTTCATCACGACACAGCAGAGCCTCTACAGGACCTGCTGAGGTCAGGCTAAACCCTGCACACTGCTCTTCCAGGTCTCCATAATAGCATGTCCTTTACAGATCTTTGTAGTAGCATTGTTGAGATTTTCTTTCATATTCTTTTCAATCAGTCTGAGAACCAGATATTTCTGAAACAGGGCCCATGCTGCCCTGATCCTGTCTGTTTTAGCATTTGTTAGATAGTTTTTCTTATCTTACAATTTTATCAATATTCTTCTTTTCCAGCATGGTCTGATGAGATGCTGTCCACCCTCAGGGTCTACATATATGTCTTGGACATTCTCCTTTTCCATATATTTTTTTCTCCAAAATTGTTTCTATCATTTGAAACTGCTTAGAATTCCATTACATACATTTTCCAACAGGTATGCCATGTTTCTCTATGTTATGGATTTCAGTGTCTTAATACTGGATTGTTGCTTCTTCTAGTATAAAAAAGTATATTTCTCTCAAAACAGTTTGTCATAATCATTGCTGATTTTTTTTTTGCAAGACCTAGAACATAATATTCCTTAAAGGTCCTATGCTGATAGATATAGAGAAATCTCTTTTACTACTATTTCTACATCTTCATTGAAATTATAAATGTCCTTCTGGGGATATAGATTAAAAATTATTTTACTCAGGCTTTAACTTGCTGCTTATAAAAGACATACCTTTTAGTTTTATGTTTGTAGCTGGGCCATGAACAACTAAGTACATATGTAGTACCAAACAGCTCACATGTTTATCCTTTCATTCTTTCAGTTAATACTAAACACATTGAATGAAGGTCTAACAAAAGCGGATGATCTTTCTCTCTGTGTGGTTTCTGTATAAGTTTTGACTTTGTACGTCATCAAAATGTGCAAATCAATTATACTTCCAGATTTTATTTTACACCTGTCTGAAGAGCTATGATCAACACAAGTGACAGATCATGTGGCTGAGTATGTGGCATAAGGGGAACATTTGGCTATACTTATACCAGCCACTATAGAAATCAGTACAGAAGTCCCTCGGTAAGATAGAAGTCCGTGTACCTGAAGATCTAGCTATACCATTCTTGGTCACATACCTATAGATGCTTCATTCTATCACAGTGCTCAACCATGTCAATTGCTGCTCATTCATAATAGTAGGAAATTGGAAACAGCCTAGACATTCCTCAGTAACAGAATTGGTACAGGGAATGTGATACATCTATACAGTGGAATATTCCTCATCTGTTTGAAATAAAACCATAAAATTTATAGATATATGTGAGGTATTAGAAAAAATCATTGCGAGTCAATTATCCCAGACTCAGAAAGACAAATATGATATGTATTTATTCACATGTGGATATTAGCTGTTAAGTCAATGATAAAATACAGTCCACAGACCCATAAATGTAAGGTATAGAGTAAGAGACTGATGGATAGATCTTCCTATGAAAGGGAAACAGAATAGATGGTAGTGGATGAATGAAGGTGTGGAACAAGATGACCATGTAGGGAAGATGAAGGAGACAGGTTATGATGGAGAGACAGTTAAAATTAAGGGCGATTTGAGGTGTAGTATGGAAACCGAAGACAAGACACCTCTATTGTGAACTGATTGATAAATTATCCTAAAATTCAAGGTCCAAAGGATAGCAAAAATGATATTAAAAGTGAACAGGTCTGAATATAGACTATTATTGTAACACAAGCAAAATGCCAGAATCAAATGTATGCGTACATGGAAATTTTTTAATAAAGGTTTTAGGGACATGCAAAAGGGAAAAACTACTATTTTCAATAAATGCTACTGAATCAAGTATATAACTACTTATAGGAGAATAAAACTGAGTGCTTCCTTTATATGTGCATACAATTACCTAATAGATTTAAATGTAGATTACTAAAAAGTAGATGTGATTCCATTTACATGGAATGCTCTGATCAGAAATAGAGTCACAAAATATACTAGTGGTGTCCTAGAGTCAACATAGGCTGGGGTAATCTGAAGAAATGTATGGTGGCTATGGTGGTTGTCACAGGTCTTTTGAGAGTGACTGGGAGGAGCAAGAGGGAGAAGGGAGCTTGAACAAGGGGATACATGGATAAATAAATGAGACTTTATTCATAATAAAAAAGAAAAAGAAAAAATTAATATTTGAAAGTAAATGAGACAGTTGGGTAGGTAAAATTGATTGACATAGTGATTTAAACCTGGGCAAACATTGTGTATACCCTACATCCATCCATATGTACATACACACAGATACACAGACACAGACACACACACACACAGACCATGAAAAAAACATTCTATGCTGCTTCAAGTTCAGTGATAATTTGTGGGACTGATAGAATGAGGGGAGAGGATGGGAAAAAATCTGCAAGCACAAAAATCAATGAGCAATTTCAGCAGCATAGGAGAGGTGGGGAAACAAAAGGGAGGGCAGAAGGAATTGAGGGTAGATAGAAAGCATCATCACTTTCATATGTTGTATTATTTAGCCCATAGAAAGCCTAAGAGGTATCAAGGTGAATCCGTTTTCACTCCTTCTGCTTTACTATGTCTAACCTAGGGGATTGATTCTCGTCATTCTCTGCCTGCCAAGCATAAAGTCTTCCAATGGTTCTGTGCTTTTATTTGTCTGCTGTCTGTCTCAGAAACAGGAGTCTTAGAGCTGCTCCAAAACCAAACACAACCTAAAGAATGTTTGTGGATACAAATATAGGAAATGTCACATATATATCTCTGTGTGTGTGTATATATATATATATATATATATATATATATATATATATATATATATAGAGAGAGAGAGAGAGAGAGAGAATGTTGAAATGACTCAATATACAGTAAACCATTTCAAAATGCCACTTGTAATTGAAAAAATAATGTTTATATAGATGAAGGTATTTTTAAAAGTCATGTGGACGTCACCATTCCCTGGTGCTACATGAGTCAACTTTGGCCCTGAGAGAAAGTAACAAACCTTACTGGATTGTCAAACTTTAATGTTATTTTAAGACCCCAGAGGAGAAAATTATTATACAGCTTCCTGTGAAAAATGAATAACAAAAATAGCAAAAGCAAATTTCACTCCCAATGGGACCTTTTTCCTCTTCAAAAAGACCCGGCCTGGTGTGCAAGGGACTGTCATCTGAAAAGAAGCCTTCAATATAGTACATTAAGAAAAAGCTGAATGCATGTTATGAGCTGTTTAGAAATTTTAGTTTTTCGTCCAAAGTAGCAAAATGGATCTTTTTCATGTTATTTTGATGTCAGGAGGAACCATGTCATTAATATTTTATATCACTCTGCTAGTTTTGCAGAAAATTCATCTGGCCAACGTTATGCTGCAAAATGAGAATCTGACTCACCATTTCCAATGTGCATGACCCTTAGGAATATTAGACCTGAAAATAAGTTCCCATGTAAAACAATAAGTGCAAAAGTCTCTATTGGATTGCTGGAATGGTTAGTGATGATTGTCAGTTTGACATAATCTAGGATTATTTGGGAGGTGGACCTCTGTGCTGCCTATGGGAGATGATCTTGATTGCATTGGTTGCCATGAGAAGTACCACCAGTCACATAGGACTGTCACCTCCCTGTAATCCTGGTCTGAGTGAGGGGAAAAAGGAAGTAGTGCACAAGTTAGCATTAGTCACTTTGCTTCCTGACTGTGAATGTAATGTGGCCAGTTCCTTCAAATTTCTGACCCCCAGTGCTTCTACCATGTAAGATCTACTCTTAAAATCTGAGCCTTTATAAGGCCTTTCTCCTTTAAATTGTTTTTGTCCAAGTATTTTATCATGACAACAAGAAAAAAACATACAAAACAAAAAACAAAAAACAAAAAAAACTAAGAGAATCCAAATCCAAATTGTTAGAGTTTGAATTATGGTTTGTAACTTTGTTGCCATTGTTTTGCAATATCAGCCAGAGGCTGAAGGACTACCAAATTTGAGTATCCGCACAAGCACAACATGGACAATGAAATACGTTTTTGGCCCACCAACCATGAGAGAGAGCACCTTTGGACAGACAGACTCACTCTCTTTGTCAGAGCTCCCGTAACGCAGACCTTTAATTATAGCTAACAAATGATGCATTAAGTTGAATTAGTATAAGACAAAGGAAAATTTCAAAATGATGTGATGTCCTGCTAGTCACACACATGAAGAATGGTACCCAATCCTAGAAGAAAGAAAGACCATTGTTTCATTACTTCAGCTCTGCTGAGACCAGTTGGATTCATCAGTTTGAATCAGAGTTCTGCACGAAACCATAATAACTGTTTCAAGATATTCACTCTGACAGAGAAATACATGCTGAGGAAGAATAGAAGAGAAGGTATTTGAGGGGGGTGCAAAATACGATTCTCTAAGAGCTTATTAAAGTGAATTAGCTGTCAACCTAACTTTATTGTCTGATGTAATATACAACAGATTTGAAACAGTACACCTATTACTTTAGGAATATAAAGTAGTTATCATCCCAACGAAAGTCAGAAATAAAACTGCTCAAATCAATTATAGTTTAGGACCTTCACAGTATTATAATTTAGAGCTATCAATATTGTAAAACCAAGTGTTATTTAATGAAATAAATTATCTAAAATGAAAAATATAATTATAAGCTTCTTTCTGGTAATTTCTGTCAAAATATAATACATACACATTATGTTTAGGTTTAAATAATTAGGCCATAATAGTAAAATGTATTTGATACATTCATAGAAAGAAATGGCATTTTGATGTTCAGGAAATGTATCATTGTCTTTTGCTGCTGAAGCTAGATGCTCATTTGCTGGAGTTACTACATCTAAACACAAAATGTATCATCTTTTAAAAATGCATTTATTTTTCTGTTGAATTTTGCCAAATGGGAATCACTTTTGAAGGAATTCAATGCAGAAATGTTATCCCAACTACAAAATAACTGTGTTTTGAGGAAATTTAAAAAAAAAATCAAGTGACTGTTAAGAGCTCTATAGTCTAAGGACAGACGGGAAACAAGCAGGCACAGAGGAGCCAAGTGGGGCTTTGAATATGCAGAGGATTCAATATGAAGTTTAGAATCTCCTTGAATCCTGCCCAGGTGAATACATGTTTTCTACAACTCTTACTGGGAAGCTGAATATAGAAATAACCTGTTCCTACTCCCACTGTGCAGGTGCTCAGCTTGAAGAAAAAAATAAAGAAAAAAATCAGCCTTCTGTCCATCTGCACAAGCCACAGAAAGTAGCAGAGAGGAGCAACGGGATGGTTGAGAAAAGACAAAGCACATGGAAAGATGCTGAGTTGTTGTGAGAATTCATTGGTAATCCCAAATCCCTTAATAAAATTTTCTATTCCAAAAAGTAAACAGCTTTATATGAGAAAAAAGTTAAAACTTCATTTCTAAAGTGTTAAAAATAAATATATAAATAAATAATAGAGCAAGCAAGCAAGCAAAATCTCCATTCTAAATGCACTCAAAAGTCAAGCGCCATCTGCTGGCTCAAACTAGAGCTTCCCTCTCACCAATTCTAAATTGATTTGCATTCAAATCAGCAATGAAGACAATTTATCCCCTACCATTTTTTTTTTATTTTTAGAGTGCGACAGATTTTTTTTAAAAGACAATTTAGTTTTACTAAAATATAAGACTAGTTTTGTATTCTCAGTTCAATCATTAAATAAAAGTCCACACTGGTAAAATATGAACAATATACTAGTATTGTAAAATAACTTGTTAATGTGAAAGATATAATAACCCAGACATACACCACTCAAATTTGTGTTTCTCTAGCAGTACTGATTCTCTCATTAATGACTGTTGCAAACATCTTTGCACATTTTATTATGCTTCTTTGATAATATTTGGAACTTGCAATGTCTTAATAAAAATAAGCCGTGAAATGCTTTTACCACAGACTAAATAAACATCCACCAGCAAGAGACACTATTAGATGATGTTTGTAAGAAGGACTCACTGAGATTTAGTTAGTTAGCTTCCTCAGTACTGCAACAACCAATATTATATTCTTTGAGAATGTGTCTTAGAATTAGGTCACTGAATCAATTTTGCATTTGTTTTAAAAAACAGGCACTTTCTGGACAACTAATGTAAAAATGTAAACAACCATTTTCCATATTAACATTCAATATATAGCCAGTTATTTCATTAATCAGAATGTTCACCCCACTATTTGCATGTATTAATTTTCTCCAATTTATTAAAGGCAACTGAGTGCAAAGCTTACAGACAGGGCCTCAAAGCATAGCTGGTCCCAGCATCTTAGGGCTGCATTAACTGTGTATCCTAGGCAACCAAGTCATGGCTAAAGCAGCACAGTGTTTGTTTAAAACGTGATGTGGAAAGCAATCAGAGGAGCTTCAATTCCAGAGAAATCTTTTTCAGCATAAGCCTCAAATTAGAGTGGTGCTCTTCGTACCATTGTAATTAAGAATGCGTCACCATGTTCATTATTTTCAAGGGTTTGTTACCGAGCTGTAAAAAATTAGTCACAGTAATTAAAAGATAGAAAACATCTAGTTATGGTAAGATGCACTAGTGGGGCATTTAAAATCCCAGAAAGTGGGGTTTAAACAGGTTGAATAATAAAATATTTTATATTAACTAGATTAAAAAAATATATTGTTACATAGATAAATTGGAAGCATGAATAGAAAAATTATAAATATATTTATTCTTTTATGCAAAGCTATAGTATCGTATATTATTAAATTATGATTAATCTTTAAAAAAAATTTTGCCAATATTTTAATGACTTTAATATCTTGATCTGTTATCTGTATGCTAGTCTGAGTATTTTGTACAAGTTCTATGGCAGGCACTCTGCAATGATACAAGAATAAAACCTTGTATAGATTTGTACATCTCTTCTATATTTCAATACATTTCCCATATATAAACATATTCCTATATAAATTATAGAAACAGAACACTGTTTTGGTATGTTGCTTACTTTCTCCCCACTATGCTTTCTTCAGTAAGGAAAAAAAAAAGGTAAGTTTCTTCTGCTGTTTTCAAGATAAAAAAAAAAAAAGATTTTTGAACAGGAATAAATAAGCATTGTGTTGGGCAAGAGACAAAATCTGATTAATGTTTCCTAGAGCCTGATAGATTGGCACAGAGTGACATGTCACACTTTCCTCATTCCCTCTACTGAACAATTCTTTAGGGGCCCATTTTTTTCCATTTCAGAATGACAAATGGAGATGCGAGTTCTAGTGGGTCCTGCAATCAAAAGCATGTGTATTTCTTTCATGTTTGTGCATGTCCAAAGAAGGTCTTCACACTGAACACGGTCTTGAAATATTAACAGCAGAATTGCAAAGCCACTCATCTCTGAGTACACTGTCACAGAGATGTTCACCAAATATATAAACTCATTGGAATCTAAAACTAAAGGAAAAGATTTAAAGACATTAAGTTCCTTTTAAAACCTAATAACATTATAAATACATAAAGCAATACTTGTATCTTTAAGAGGAAAGCTGTCACTTGATCTCCCAAATACCTGAATGTAAAATAAACATCATCACAGCCTTTATGGTGACATTGTTCTGTAGATAGGCTCCAAAAGCAATACCAATCCTGAGGTAACTAGATGTCCTGAATTGCTCAGGAAACATAGCTTCTGTGACACTGTTCTCAAAACACTTGTCTTCATGGTTATCAATTCAGAAATTATTATTTACTAATTTCAAATGGAATAAAATTGCAATATTTTGCTTCCCATATTATTCAAAACATAGTTGAAGTCACATCGTAGTTCTTTTTATAACTTTCCTCCATTTTTACACCTTTTAAAAATGTGTGCTTGTGATTTCTTCCATCTTGAAGGATTACATGAATACTGAACAAACTGTCCCTCATAGACACCACTAGAAAGTTGTGGCCACTGAACTCTTGGAATTAATGCAAAATGATCACATGATTGGAATACCTCCTATGGAAAAAATGTAGATAGAACTTTATATCTATTTCTTATTGATTTGTCAGTCTTTTAGAAATATTGGACTAAATTAAAATAGTTGTTGTATATTTCACACACCTCTTTGGACCAATTTTTCTGGTATTTTTTTAAAATTTACAGTTAATATTCTCTGTCACTCTTTCTTCAAAATTAATTTTAGTTTTTATTTGTGTCTGTCTCTCTCTCTCTCTCTCTCTCTCTCTGTGTGTGTGTGTGTGTGTGTGTGTGTGTGTGTATGGAAGTGAGTGGAAGACCCATGGAGACCAGTGAAAAAGGATGCTCCTAGAGTTACTGTTACAGATGGTTGTGCAGGATGAGTTCTGGGAACTGAAGTGGACTCAGATCCTCTCCAAGAGCAGCACTTGCTCTTGAACACTGAGCTTTCTCTCCTGATACTAGATCTCTCTTAAACTTCCTGTGCTAAACCTTCATGCCATGGTAGTTTAGATCAGAAATCATCAACAGTATCTGCTAGAAGAATTAGCCTATAAATGCCGACTAGCTGTTTCTTTTTAATCCTAGAGTTTTTCACATGATTAAAATTATCCTGAGATTGTTCTACATGCACATAAGACTCCACTGTTTTAACTCTTGTTCAGTGGTGTAGGTAATTTTCCCTTGCATTTACAACCCTTTCTTCTTAAGCACTATCTACTCATCCATCCATCCATCCATCCATCTATCCATCTACCTATCTATCATCTATGCACTCATCCATCATGTATCATCTATCCATCTACCTATTTATCATCTATGCACTCATCCATCATGTATCATCTATCCATCTATCTATCATCTATCTACCTATTTACCTATATATACACATATACATGTACAAACACACATATATACATATATTAACTTCATTTGGTGTTAGTGCAATTGGTGTCATGTTTTAGAGGGAGGGAGGTGGTAGGCAATTCTACTCTGCTGTTTCATATAAGATGTTATATATCAACAATGAAGTTGAATCTCAAATATAAAAGAAATATATTTTTAAGTGTTTATTTTTTTTCCAGATTTTTATCCTTCATAAACAGAAGAACTACAAGGTAAAAATCTGGATTCTACCAAAGACTTATTGTCAGAAAGAACAATTGAGAATGCTTTAAAATATTTTGCTTATTTTTTCACCATTACTTGAAATCTATGAGAGTGGGTATATGTTAGACTACCCATATAACTTAAATCCTTAGGTAAAATAATTTTTGAGATTATAAAAGTCTTAAGACAGTAAATCCAAGAAAATTAGGGAAAACAAAAACTAAATGAGGCTTTTGTATTCACCTAAGACTTGAGGATATGTGTTTCACAGGTTAGGGACCTTTAATCTGTTACTGTTTCTGATGCTTAGAGAACTTCTAAAGCTAAAAAACATGTTTCCTAGAGCTCCTCATCAACCCAAGGACTGGTGACCCAGCTCAGAAAGATCTTCAGTCAGACCCTACGCTTAAACTCAATGATATTTCCCTCTACAATTCAGTTGAAATCTTCATTCTTTGTAAATCCTGCTATCTTCCTTTTCATTTTTCCAAGAACAAAACAAGACAAAAGTTCTTTTTTTTAACAGCATCACAAAATGAACAGAACAGAGTAATTCTTCTTCTTTTTGGAAAGACACTTCCAACCAGTGCTGAGAAAAATAAAAGTGTACATGAACTAGAATAACCTCCTTCAGTGGATGGATAACGGAAAGGTTGATACACTGTGTAGACTTGGGATTGGTGCTGGTACAGATGTTCTCACAAAGGCAAGAAAGGGAAAATGGACTGGATCACAGATCACAGAAAATTCTAAAAAATTAACCTTTGCCAAAGTGAATTTATACTGAAGAAAATTTTCATTTTCAACTGCCTGGTGGGTGGTGAAAGGTAATCTTGGCTCTGTCAATATCAATTCTTGGAGATCAATGGAAAGTGCCAGCAGGGTAGGGCTCCCAATGCTAGTTACATCAGTGACAGGCAAAACTGAATGCTGTGACCCCACAAAGACTTCTATTAGAAGATGTCTATGATGAATGTTTCTCTACTTTTTAATAACTGCAAACTACACACTGGTCTTCAAAGAAAAATAAGTTTCTCTCTAGGGGAAGTCAGCATCATATATAACAGATTTCTAGGGATGGTCAATTAAGCTTGCACTTACCAACTTCCTGGTCCCATGAAGTGCTTGATGGAATCTCTTGCTCTGTGTGTGGGTAAGTCTACCATGTCCAGTGGCTCAGTTCTTACTTCTCTCTGCTCAAAGCATAGCTTTGTTATGGGGGCTACTGTTAGCAGAGGAGCCATCCATGTAAAGTAAATTCTGTTATCAGCTAACAGATGTTGTCTTATGCTAAAAAGATTATTTTCCTTTTTTTTTTAAACTAACCTCTGAAAATTTTCTGGCAAACATACAAATTCTTTTTTGAATGAGGAAATGGATTGCGAGTTTCTTCTGAAGCAAGCAACATAACTTTGATTATCTTCATTCTCTTTTCCTGGCTGTTATTAATTTTAACTTTTGTTGCATTTTCAGGTAATAACAAAGCAATAACCGAGTCCTTTAGTGCACACTATGATACATCTGTTAATTGTTTCTAAAACATCATACAAAATTACAAAGAGAAGTAAAGTTATACATGTACAAAGCAGATGCAAAAACATTCATATTATTTGTTCACTAAGTATCTGAGAACTTAAGGTTTGGAAGGAGGCAGATAATCACACAGCCACTCATTCACTCTGGGTCATCAAAGACAGCCATTGAAGACTCAGACAACATGTAGGGAGGTGACTCCTGCCTTCTTTATGCTCAGATTCAATCTGTACAATTTATTTGCATCCTATTAAGAGTCCTATGAGAAGCAGGAAGAAGAGAATGGGAACTGTGACCAACAGATTACTTTGTCACAGTCACATGACAATAATGGCATCATGACTTCTAACTCTTAACCTATGCTCTTCTTTTTCATAATAATAAAGAAAAAAGTTTCACCCATTCCCATCAATATTAGGTTATATCTGAAGGAAGTACCCAAATAAAAGATTATGAATTGGAGAGAAAGGAAATAAAAGGAGTCAGGTGAGGGAGCCAAAGCTGGAAATGGTGTTAAGTACAAGTGGAGCCCAAACAAGAAAGTGAGCACGTGTACATCTATTTTTCTCTGCTCTTGACTGTGGCTATGATGTGACTACCTGTTGAGAATGTCCACCTTGATTGCCTTGCATTTGTTCACTACACCTGAAATTGTAATTTGAAATTCCTGCTTTCTCCCCTAAGTTGCTTTTTTCAGTATATCTTATCTCAACAACAGAAATGAAATGAGGTCTGTCTATTTTGGGAGTGTTTTAGCTTTTCTCCATGGGAAAGGAATGTTCGCTCTGAACAGCCTTTTAATTATGAAAGAATATGACCTATCTTCTCCTTAAGACATTCCTTTGTGCCTGGCCTGGTCAACTACCTCTCATTGCTGATGCTAGAGAAATATCTACCTTCTGGGTACCTTGCTGCACCACCAAATTCCATTGGAAGCTCTCTTCTTTTATCACATGTTTTTGGCTTCTGTTTATCACAAATCCACTTAAATAGATTTTACAAATAATTATCTCCTTAGAACTGTCAAAAACTAGATAAACACAGATGTCAAATCTGTTTCTTACAACATCTATGGATATTAACAGTATGTTTACAAGACATCATCAATTATTTTGGTGGAAAACTTTCATTAAATTCTCCATATTGTTGCTGCTAGGGATACTCATATGGTAAGTTAAAAGGTCTAAGATATCTAATAGCCAAATACATTTATTTGAAAATGCAAATAACATGTTTAGTTTGGATATACCTTTTCTTCATAGAATTATCTAATAATGGGTTGATGAAGAGTTTTAAAAAATGAACCAAAATTTACTTCTCTTTCAATTCACATATTTTGTCTTCCCTGAGAAAGTAACCTGTAATACACTGGAAGCCGGCTTTGTTTATCACAGGGACAGACTTTTGATTAGGTCTGACAAGTAATCTTGAATTTTTTTTAAGTTTCTATTGATTACACTTTGGTTCTATATCAAATGGTACCAAAATCCATTTCAAATAGAGGGAAAACTAACTGACTGGGGTTATCTTGATCAGAAACTTAAATATTTCAAACATATTGTCATATGTATTTATTCCATGAGAAAAATGTTTAGCAGTAAAAATAAAATTTGCACGTTCAACTTCAGGAGAAATGAATGTCATGAGACTAACATAAAGTTTTAACACAGAGTTAAACATTTTTAACAAAGTTTCTTTACAGACTGTTGTTATAAGCTTTTCTTCTAGCTTCTTAGGAGGCTGAAGCAGGAAAATTGCAATTCAAGGCCAATGTGGACAGCTTAGTGATTCCTTGTTTCAAAGTTAAAAATAGAAAGGACCGTGGCACATAGTTCATTGTCTTCATTAACCTGTGTCAGACACTGGGTTGAACCCCACTAATGTTTAAAACAAAAACTTTCTCGAGCAATCAGGAAAAATATTTAAGCTAGACAAGAGAACAGATGATGCAAATTCACTGTTTACTCCAGACCTCTTAGCCAATTCAGCACCGTCATCCATCCTTTAATGCATTTATTATATCCATGGAATCAGAAAAAAATAGACAATAAGCACAAAGGACCTGTTCCTGAATTATGTATGGCTTTCAAGGGAGGAAAAGTGGTCAATAGATCTGAAAGACATAATGATGCCTATCCCCAAACATCTCTTTATCAGCCTCATGCTCCTTGGTAATAAAAGAAATTATAGCATAAAAAGTGTATTTCACTCACTGCAAAAGGCCCATTCAGTTGGGATACAGTAGTATATGATATCTTTTTTAATGGTTTAAGTTTCTTTATTTTTCACTTTCTGTATCACAGTCATCCTACCTATGTATCAATATCTAATGTCATCAAAATCCAGGTGTTTTTTAAATATTTTTGTTATTTTAAAATGATTCTTTTAAAATTTCAACAGTATACAATTTTAGTAACATTTTGAATCATAGCACACTTCATATCCACACAATCATACAGGCAAGTGATAAACATATTGCTCTAAAGATACTAGTTGATTTAAAACAGAAGTTTATAAGAGTTGAGGAACACAATATGTTCTTATATTTATTCAACATTTTTATATTTTTAATTTATTAAAATTTTTTATAATTATCTATAATTTTATAATTGAAAATATTTAGTAATTTATTCTATATTACCTTTCTTCTAAGCTATATACACAACTTGAGAGCAACTAAAATCCATGTGAATTATTAAATGACTTGTTGGTTTGTGATACACTTTCTTTTTAATAAATTAGTGAGCAAAGGAATGTAGAGTCAATTACCTGTGCTGGGGACACTGTAGATATTAAATTCACCTTTTAGTATATATGTATATATACATAAAATATACTAGGAATTGTGGGTCATGAGCTATTCAAAGTAAAATAGAATCAGCTCCTTTAATTCCATACATCTCTTGAAGTCTTAGGATTAAGTGGATTGACATTCTTTTTTTTTTTTTTAATGAACAATTACCAAATCTCTATGCTTTCCATAAAGAGACTTGAGCAATTTAATTTTTTAAAAAAATAACTTTATCCTTCATATACCTTTTTGATTATACTAAAGTCTGGCAGAAGATAAGCACAGTCATATAGAACAGATGTGAACAAATTCTGTTAACAGTCAAGTTCCCTCTGAGAAGCCACCCACTCTAAGGATTGCTATACCTCATAGCCCAGTGTCTAGCTTAAGTTTTCTTTAATGCTTCTTTAATTGTCTTCTTCAGAAATGCAGTTCAAGCCTGGACTTTAGAGTAGAAAAAAGTCATCTACTAAGGACAGAGTTGTTTTCTAAAAGTAAGGGGCAATGGGTGTTGGAGGAAAAAAAATATTGGAAATATCCAGGTGCTGAGATCAAAGCTGCAGTTCCATCAATTAATATGTCAGGATAAATGGTTTGAGACAGCATTCCCCCATCTCCATGCATTCAATGAATTTCAGTTGCCATGACATCTTCATAAAGATGCATAACAACTATTCACCTTGGAATAGTAAAAGATAAATGAGTATAGGAAAAGTGGAAAATCATAATTAAAAGGCTACCTTATCAAAGGATAATCTAATCTGTATTATACTTCACCCTGATTGCAGCTTTCTTTCTCAGACTTAAGGATACATTTGGCTCCAAGCAACACTGAAGCTCATTATAATCATCATTAAAATTACACATTTCTCAAGTCAGCAGGAGCTGGGTGCCTTGCCCAAGCTGTGTATTCAGACCCTGGGAAAAAGAAGTATCAGGCCATCCATCAACTGACCCCTTGGGATAAACCTGAATGGGCTCTGATGAGCTTCAAAGGGTGCAATCCAAAGGTCTTCCTGACACAGGACCCTGCTGGCTCCTGCTTCCTGTATAAAAGTAGCACTTAAGCTTTTCTAAAGGAAAGACTGGCGTTTCAATGAATCAGAGTATTGCAAAGCATACACACATGGGAAATACAGATAATAGATATGCTCCAGGTGGAAGTGTCTAATATGCTATTTATAAAATATGTTACGTGTACAATACATAAGCCCTCATATGTAAGTGAAGTTGCTTATGTGAACAAAATCAGTAACTCAACTTTCCAAAAAACTATAGTTTAATTCAGAAATTACAATGTTCATAATGATTAATATTCTAAACTCCTTTCCAAAAGTAAAGGCACAGTATTCTACATCTGTGACAGAAATTTATATATCATAGAAATCTACATGGTAGACTTGTTCAATTTTGATTTGGAAAACACCTCAGTGTTGTAATTTTTGTTGTTTTATAAATATTTTGGATATGCATATGTTTTCATTCCTTGGCCATGTCTATAATCTTCCAATTATATAACCTGCTATTTTGAGTTGACACCATCCAACTACCATGAGTTGAAATATGATAATTAAAATAAAATTAAATGAACTTATTTTTTTAAGTTTTAACTCTTTTCTTTACATCATACTATACAAGCAAAATAAGTAGAGCAAAGATTTGACTTTTTTTCCTTTCTCACATAAATTATAAATCAGAGCATTTTGTAGACAGGTTTATATAGTTCCAAAAACATTTTTATCTGCAAAGTCAGATTTACTTAAGTGGTTCAATTTATCTTACCAAAGTAATATGAGGAAGCATAATAAGAACTTGTACACACTGTTAAATACAGAGAAAATGATGATGCAGTCATAGTCAAGTTAACTTGTAGGGAAAGGATTTCAAACCCTTCTTCATAACACACAAAATAGCTCATGGGTCCCTCTCTGCAGCCTTCCTTCTGTAATCACAGAAAGCCACATTCTGACACATGAAAGCTCTTTAGTGAGTGACATAACTCATGAATAAATTTGTTTCTTGCCTGTGGAAAGGAGAACAGAAGAAGCATGCAGTTTTTGCTTATTACCCTTTTGGAGTAAGATTTGCTAATAAATTTCAAAAGGAAGTATTTCACACAACAAATATGTGCCCTTCACAAAGAGTCATCCAATGTGAGTGTTTCTCATTAGGCAAAGCAAATGATTGTTTCCCGATTTGGAAGCAGGAAGTCACATTGGAATAGATAGGCAAGAAAATCTAAGAAACCCCTGCAATGCAGTTTAAAATGGAAGCAAATTCCAAGTACCTTGGACTCCAATTGTATAGAACCACCTACTTCTCAAAACCCTGCTATTACATGCTACTGACAAGCTGTAGCCACCACTTTACTAGATTTCAGAAAGCTCTGGAAAGTGTTCACATCAAAAACTCTTGTCCTCTTAACCAGGTCTCCAGAGAGGAAAGAGAGCTCAACCTTAGCTTTCACTAGATTGCCATCCTGAGACTGTCTGGTGCTCGGGACAAAACACTGCTGATCTAAGCTGTTCTACTGTTCTCAGTTTACCTGGGAGTTTCTCCCAGCATTGCATAATCCAATACTGTTAACAATATGAATTAATTCAGATTATTTAGTTACTTGATTCTACAGACTACTCATGTACACATCTCTTTTTTAAAAGTACTCCAAGAACATTTCTCAATGGGAAACGGAGAGTTTGCACAGTTGCTAGAAAGTATACATGTGGTGCTTCCAAGACATTCTCAATTGAGCCAATGTTAGAACATAAGGAATGTGAGAGTTCTTAATAGGCGCTATTATAACCAATCATTTCAATCAATTAAAATTGAACTTTGAAATTAAGGTGATCAAAAGACATGATTTTCTAATATCATAGACTGGAAGTTCACATCTATTTGTACTAAACTTTGCATTCACAATTTATTCTAACCTTTTCACAATTTAGTGTTACCTATATCTTTCTCATTTGTAAATGCATTTTGAGCCGTCTCCCACTTTTTAAGAAGAAATAAATCATATGAAGTATAAACTTTGAAGAATATGTCATATATAAAATCAAGCATTCCTTAAACACTTGATAATATCAATATCAATATGTACATACATAGTACACTTCATTGAAATAAACTAAATAATATAATTATGCACATAATAGCTACTATTAACAGTTGACAATCATTAAATGTGGGTGTAAGGTTTTACTCCAAACACTGTGTACTTATTAGCCTATTTAATTCCCCACAAGGACTTTGTGTTTCCATAAACCACAACTTAAACAAGAAGGATTTCTCAAGGTCAAGTAACTGTCCAAGGTCAACTATACAGTAAGCCATGCAGCTCTCCCTTCAGAGCTCAGAATTACTGATCTGTGAAAGGGGAAAACTTACTTGTAGTTATTTTTAAATGGCAGTTACTGGTAGTTTAATCACAGGATCTCACAATATAAAGCTAACATTAAGGTGCCTATTACACAAGCATTTTGGCATTTGAATGATAGTGTGCACATCTGGAATCCCAGAAATGTGGAGGTAGAAGACCTTCTACCTAGGTCATTCCCTGGAGTTCACTGGCCAGTCATTATAATCTTACCAACAAGCTCCAGGTTAAGTGAGACCACATGTATCAAGAAAAATAAAAATGAAAGGTAGAGATTAATAGGGAAATACAGAGGGGGGACTTGGCATGCAGGCTTGTGCACACAGACACTCACATGTGCTCATGTTTGCACACACACACACACACACACACACACACACAGTAGTAAAAGGCTAAAGTTTCTTGGCCTCCATCCTTCTCCTTCATTGTGTCCTCTGTCTAATATTTTTCTTCACAAAGATAAAAGGGGAAAAGTATAGGTTTCATTTCTCTTTTTAACTTTTTGGTGACACTATCCCCCAGATATGAAAATGAGGAACTCGTCTGCTTATACATGTAATTATGGAAAGACATATAGAATTCTAAAGCTATACAATTAATAATTTATATTTCACTAAAATATTCACTTCTTTGTACATGTTTCTACTTGTGAGATGACCCTAAAAGTAAATGGCATACTAATTTTTTTCATAATGCACCTTATTCTTTGTTTTTGGCCATAAAGTAGTTGAACTGATACACTTGCAAAATATCCTGAATCATTTAAATCCAGAGCCAGGAATGCAACAAGAGTCACAAACCCACAGCAATATTATTTTTAAAATGTTCTGTTTCTTGTTTTTGTTTTCATATTGCATAATTCAGAATATAAATTTTATAGATTTTTTTGTCTAAAAACCTCCGAATAATAAATAAATATATATTATAAGCTTATGAGTTCTGAAGTCTGACACTCAGAGCTATGTTCTAACTAAAGTGCCTTTAAGGAAACACTGCTTCTTTGAGACACAGCAGTGACCATGGGTCTCTGTTTTCATGAACTATTCACTTTACGTTGTGATGTAATTAACTGTTTCTCATTATGCTCTAAGTTTATAAAGCCTAAATTGCTTATCTCCAAAAGTAAATACTAAATTCAAAATGACTGGTAACAAGGGATTCTATTTTTCAAACATCTTCAGTTAATAAAGAAATGTAAAGGAACTATTAAATATCCAATTATTTTAAGATTTTATTAACTTTGCTAAATGCATGCTACCATAGCACCATGCCTGTGTTTTGTGGACCACTCAATGGACATTGTAGAGCAGACTCACCAAGTACTCAAGAACCACATCTTGTTAGGACTCAATTTCATTCGGTAGGAAATGAATATAATTTCAGCACTTTGCATTGAAAATTTAGTGGTAAAGTATTTGTAAGTGTTGAAAGTACAGAGTGTCCTACAGTTAGTAGATGCATGCGGCATGGAGAGATTGAGTGTGCCTATAGGATAGTATTACATGAAATGCTAAACACAGGGGTAGCCCATATGAGAAGTCTGTGGGATCCAGGGAAGAACAGAAGACCAAGAAGGGTGTGAGGGCTCACATCTGTAAAACAAGCAACAGGGAGACTGAGGCAAGAATTAGGAGTTTTCAACAAGAAAGCACTACAGAATGAGACCTTGTCTCAAAAACAACAAAATAACAAACAAATAAGAATTACATGCATTTATTTTTATGTTATTTTTGTGCTAGTGTCCATATATGTGGAGGTGTATGCATGAGACAAAATTCATGTGGAGGTGTCACAGTATAATTTTTAAGACAAGGTTTTCTTCTTCTGCCATATGGTCCAGGGATTGAACTCAAGTTGCTAGACTTCTCAGCAAAGGCATTAACTCACTGAGCTGTTTTGCATAGCCCAGAAAATAAACTTAAAAATTTATTTCTTTATTTTTTTGAGAATTTCATAAATTGTAATTCAACGTGTTTATCCTTCTCATCTCCCCCACCACACACATACAATTCCTCAGGCTTCCCCTATCATTGAGATTATTATTGTTTGTTTTCTTCCATCAAGTCCAGTTTGTGCTGCACATTTAGTCTTGGGATGGAGGACTGCTTTGGTGTGTGGTCAGCCCACAGGTAAATGAGAGTCACATAATTATTAAAATGGCTCTTCCTCTTCCAGCAGTTATCATATGCTAAACTAAGTACATTATTGGTATTTTCTTTCAATGTACCTCTTTTATTCTTCACAATGAGTGTTGCACACACATATAATTACTTTTATCTATAAATGGTCTTTCTACCAAAACCTATACCTAAAGTGAATCACCAGTTTGACAGGGCATTAAAAGTAGAATTAACTTTAGATGAAATTTTAAAAACAGACACTACACTGGATCTTAGCTGAGTGGCCAAGAAGCCATGAGTGTCATTTTTAAATAAAAATAATAAACCAAATACATTATTTCCAATAAATCTTTGAAGGCTCTGCAATATATTTGTGTACTTCCTGTAAAATCTCTATGGCCAACTAAATAGTGTGAGCCTCTGGGGTCTTTACTTTAAAAGACCATAAGCATCTTTTCTCTTACTCCTGATAGGAAATAGAGAATTTCTAGACCCAGGAGATGTGTACAGTTTACAGTTACAGTATTGCAGTTTACAATACCCTCGTTGGCTTTGGTCCAGGCACTCATGTCTATTATATTCATAGTGGTATTTTGTCTCACAACACTTTTTCAGTTTTTGAAAAGCTTATAGATCTATTGTTTATATATTATACTTTCTGGTTTTGTGTTTATGGGTTGTGTGTGTGTGTGTGTGAATGTGTGTTTCTCAGTGTTTGAATGTATTTATGCTTTATCTTTGGCTTTTATCTGTTATTCCATATTCTTTTTTTGTGTTTATCATTATTATTATTATTATTATTATTATTATTATTATTATTATTGATGCTTGTTTTCTAATAAGAAAAGGAAAAAATGTATGGATTTAGGGGGCAGAAGAAAGGAGGGTAGGGGGAATAGAAAACATAATCGTAATATGTTGCATGAAACAAATCTCTTTTCAGTAATATGTATATGAGATTTGTATGTTTCTTAGTACACACATAAAAATTTTGTGACAGTTGGTTTTTGCTTTATAGTATGCGAATCCTAGTTACACAAGTTCAGGTTATCAGACATGGTGGTCAATGCTTTTACCAGATGAACTATTTTGCTGTTTCTTGGCCCTTAATTCATTAATGGTCTGAGCCCAGCCTATAAGTGAGTGGGCCTCCAGCAAGCAGAATGTTCTACTGACATGAATATTCTCAAATTAGAAGTCTCTCCAGCATTAAGCTTTGCAGAGGTAGAAAGTTATGTTGACAACACTTACCAGCTGGATTTGCTGGACTGAGGGCACATGCTTATCACTACTGTTCTGAGATGAGGTAATGTGAAAAACCAGTCAAGCACCAAGATCCTAAATGGGATATCAACAGCCTCAACTTTCTAAATGCAAACCAGGTCCATAGGTCGTTTAACAGTTTGTTGACATATTTCATGTTGACATGATTTTTAAATATTTGCCAATGTCCCACAAAGTATTAGAACCAAACTATATATGATTAGTACTCTTGGCCTCAATGTGAAACTGTAATGATCAAAATATAATTTCTTATATAATTGCTATTATAAATCCACTCTGACTCTAAGGGGTTTTACCTGTCACTGTTAATTAAAGCTGTGCTTTGTCACCTGTGATGATCCATTGACTATAGCAAAAGTCGTTAATTTTTGAACCAATAACAAATTAAAAAATGTAATTGCAAGGGGTGTTTTATTTCTAAGGCTAGGTGGTGAAATCACCTTAATATTCAACAAAGGTGAGGTAATTTTTGAGTGTTACCATATCCTTGTCTCACAGCCCATTGGGTTTAGTATTGGCAGCAAGCACTCTATAATTTTTCAGGTTCTTAATTAGATTTAGCCATTAATTTAACTATTCTATCATACAGGAACAGAGAGTACAACCCTATTTGTTGGTCCTTTTTTCTTTCTTCTTTACTAAACATTTTTTGATGGCCACATATGGCCACATGTTTGCTTCTGGAGTCTTGTTATTTATCCATTCGCTTACGATGCATGTCATTGCATACACAGTGCTTTACTTTCTAATGGCATATAAACTAAGAAATTTTAGTTGTGACATAATTTATATTTGTACAAAATTCATAAAGTAATTAGTAAAAATATATCTTACTACTTTAATGTATTTATTTATTATATGCTTTATTTATGTGCATGTGTATAATGGCATGTACAGATGTACACAAAGGACATAAGTTAGTGTCATCAGATGCCCTGGAGTTGAATATAAATGTATTTGTATGCCACCAATGTGTGTGCTGAAACTGAACTGAGCTATTTCTCCAAATTCTGTGTTTCTTATGCTTTTTAGTTAGTCTGTGAACTATGTTTTTCCTTTTTATACAAAAAAACTAAACTGATATCAATAGATAATGAGTATTCACAGTCACATGATTATTATGATGCAAAATATTTGACTCTAATCTCATGACTTCTATAAAACATGTGTAGTAGAGGCTGAACTAAGTCACCTTTGTACCTTTGGACCTCTTGCCCTTGCTGGAGAGGAAATAAGGAGATGGGCAGAAGAAAGAGTGACTGGGAGGGGCAGGAGGGGGAAGAAAGTTTGAACAAGGGAATACATGGATAAAAAACAACTTAGGTATAATTTATCCTTCTCAGATCTCTGCAAGTATTGGCAGCTGGGCTAGTTATAACTTTGTCAGCTTGGTAGAATCAAACAATCAGATCCTTCTGCAAGGTGATAGTCAGTTTTCAAGCTCATTTTATAAAGCCTGATTGGGAATACTAATTGGGAATACTAAAATTCTTATGTCTTTTTGCAATTTGTATGAGCTTAAGAGAATCATAGAATTTGGATCCACCTCACAGAGGCCAAAAAGATTCCAGAAAAGTACAGCCTAAATTTTTCCCACCTGTCTTTTCCTAAGGATGATATTTTTCTCTTCTGGTTTGAGGACTCCTGCCCTTCCCAAATTAACTAAGACTGGGCCCAAGATTTAAATTCTAACTTTTGTTCTCAGTTTTAACATATCTCAACAGATTTCCACTTGACTAGGAGCCCTGGACTCGCTGGAATCCTGTGAACCAGTTCTACCAGTGTGGGTTGTTTCCTGTCTCTGGGCTACTAGATCAGACAGCTACATGCTCCTGACAGAAGCCCTGGAGCCCAGTTCCTTTACTAGCTTTTCAACCTTTTGGGGCCCTAACAACAACGCCCCAGTGTCATCTTGAAGTAGTAAGAGAAACTATGCCCATTACCCCTGACCCATAACAGGTTGAAATGCTAAGTTAAAAGGAAACCTGGCATAGGAGACAAATCTTTTTGTGGAGGCCAAAGGTCCCTACAGCCTAGAGTTGGCTTTGCAAGTCAGGTCCCAGCTGCTCTTTTGAGACCTTGTGTATTTTTAAAACCCTCTTACCTGTGAGCTTGCCACCCAGTTCCTTCCATTACATTGGAACATAGGGGTTTAGCCTGGGTTCAAACCTGTCCAAAAGAATAAATTGACTCTTGTGTTTATATCAGAATCCAGCTCCTTGGTGATCACTCAGCATTAGTACTACAATAGTTATTTCCATAATAAAACTCTACTTTCTAGTTTTAAAAAAAGACTTTATTCATAATAAAAAAAGAAAAAAAAAAACATGTGCATCTCAAAATCATTCGTCTGATGGATGAAAACAATGGAAATTTGCAAACATACACCACAGATTTAGTGTCTTCCACAAATCAACAAATAGTAACATATGAGACAATATCTATGGACAATACATAGGCTAGACAGAGTTACTATAATTAAAGAGATCCTCTTTGAATACTGAAGCCAAGACAGGCCCCCACAGAGTCCATGGGTATGTCATTATGAGTGCATACTACAGAAGTTCTAAGATGGGGAAAAAGTTTCTCATGGGAAGAGTTGGAAACAGTGAATGTTCAGTAAGCAGAGGGGAACCAAGATCTTTTCTCCTCATGAGTGAAGATAAACACAAAGATTTCTAGTTGGGAAAACCACATCACACATGTTAACTAATGGGGCCATTGAGATGGCTTGTCTCCAAGCCCAAAGACATAATTCACTGAGATCCACATGATGAAAAGTGGGAACCAACTTTTTCAAGTTGTCTTCTAACCTCCATTTAGATGCTATGATATGTGCATTCTGCACACATAAGCAAATAAGTAAATGTAAGTGTAATAAAATTAAAGATTCAGAGTTAAGAAAAGACACATATAGTATATGTGTCTATCCCTATCGGCCTTAAATCTGTTATTACAATTATGTCAATAAACAAATGTAAACATGTTTCTAGACTTCTATGTAAGATTATCTACAGGTATCTACAGGATGATGGTCATAGTTAACACCTTGTGATAACTAATGAATACAATGTTTCCAATAAGATGCCCACCCCTAATAGTTATCAGAAAGCAGCAGATCTGAGAACCAGGCAGGAAAATAACAGTAAGACAAAGAAACTAGAACATAGCCAGGACAACAAGAAAAACTTAGTGTGAAAGTGAAAAGATTCTAATACTTTTAGGAGGTAAGAGAAGGTAGAATTTTCTGCTCAGGTACCTGGGAACCAGCAGATTATCTGAAAAAATCTACACTAGCAAGGCAATTAACAACAATATAAAGACACATGGAAAAGAACATACATTATCATTGTATATGTAATGGGGTAATTTGAAAGGAGTCCGAATCTTAAGTACATGTATTATTTAAATCACAATACATCTAATTTTCAAACCTAGATCCACACCTATTTTCAAATCCTTCTTATCCTGTTCAACAAACAAAGGAATGACAGAGCACTAATTACAGTATATCTGTATTGAAAAGGCTAAAATACTTGCTTATAAAGTATATATAGGAGCATATAAATCATAAACTTTCTTCAGTGTTTTGAGACAGTGTCTTTCTATGCAGTCCAGGCTTGCCTTGAATTTAAATTTTTTCTGTCTCTGCTTCCCAGTGCCCACACCACAGCCATGAATTTCCACATCTGGCTTCCATAGTCTATTTATCAATAACAGTGGCTGACATCGAGAACTATGCTAATTATTTTGTTTGCATATTTTGAGTTTCATGATCTGAAGATTAATTATATGTTTTCATGTAACCACAACAGTTTTGCTTAAATCCCACTAATATAAGGCTGCAATTCTCTCAAATAATAACAATTATATTTAAGATTTTGGAGGGATTACATTTGATCTTCTGAAGACTACCAAGGAAGCACTGAAAGCAGTATGGCGGTTCCTCAGAAAACTGGGAATCAATCTCCCCAATCTTACCCCAAGGGCATTATCTCAATGAAATTAGCAGCATTATTCATGATAGCCAGAACATGGAAACAACCTAGATGTCCCTCATCTGAAGAATGGATTAACAAATTTTGTTACATCTACACAATGTAGTACTCCTCAGTAATTAAAAACAAATCCTAAAATTTACAGGCAAATGGATGGATTTGGAGAGTATCATGAGTGAGGTAACATAGGCCCAGAAAAATATGCATGGTATGTACTCATTCATAAGTGTATTATACACAAAAAGCAAAGACTATCCAGGCTGCAAACCACAACCCCTTAACATCTTGTGATTAGAATGAACTTAAGAGAGACATCCAGTGATTTCCCAAAAAAGAGAAAATGGACAAAATCTCCTGAGTAAACTGGGATCATAATGGGTAGCAACCAAGGAGAAGTAGGAACAAAACATGAGAGAAGGAGATAGTTGAGTGAGAGGAGCAACAAAGAGAGAGAAATAAAAGAAAGAAATCTTGATAGAGGGATCCACTGTGGGGCTGAAACCTCCAAGAACTCATAGGATGTCCCTGGATAGGACTCCAAGCAATAGTGAAGAGGGTGCCTAAACAGGACTTCACCTATAATCAAATGAATGACCACCCTAATTGTCATTGTAGAACCTTCATCCTGCAATAAATAGAGTCAGAAGCAGAGATATATAGCTAAGCACCCAGTTGAGCTCCTCATCCAGCTGAAGAGATGGGGGGGCATGTATATGAGCAAAGAGATCAGGATCAGAGGAGGAGACCCACAGAGATTGCTGACTGGAGCTTTTGAGAGCTAATTGAATCAAAAAAAGCCACTGGGAAACCTTCAGGATACAATGAATCCTATCAAGTTCAGATAATCGTGCACCTTGAATACAAAAGAAATGTTTGTTTTGTGGTTGAGAGAAATGTCTTCTTAGTGTCTCAAACAGCATGAAACAGTTTGAAGAATCATGATGAAAGTGAAATTTTTTTAAAATTAGGGCCAGTAGATAAGACTCTCCTTCTTTCTTCAGATGTTTGTTTAGTTTTAATGTGTATGAATATTTTGTCTGCAGGTATGCATGTGTACCATGTGTGTGTCCAGTGCCCATAAAGACCAGAAAAAATTGCTGGATCTCGTAGAACTGAAATAGAAATGGTTATGAGTCACTATTTGATCCTCTGGAAAAGCAACCAGTGCTCTTAACTACTACTAGGCCAACTTTCTAGCCTGAAGTGAGGCTTTCTTAATAATATACAGTAAAACTACATATCTGCTCTCTTTTTTCTATTTTTTCTCTCTTCATAAAAATAATATTTCTTCAATTAACTTTTAAATACTATTTTGATTACATTACTTCTTACAAAACTATAAACCTATCATAGAATTTTAAAGTAGCAATAAACCAGCTTTTTGCTTATCTGGAAAGCACTGACCCAGATGGGCTCTGCTCACGAAAACATTGTTATTTTGAAATTCTCCTCTTTTCTAAAGAAAATATTTGAGAGAAAATCCTGAGAATGAAAAAGAAAATATAGAAAAATATATGTCTTAGCAGGCTACATGCTTTGAAAATAATTCACAAAGCTCAATTTCTTCACATCAGAAGTAATACACTCTCTAACAATACATTTCACTACAGATCTTATAAACTCTCAATATAGTTTTCAAAGTTAACTTCAAGCTTACCACTAGATATAGGTCACATGTTCATACAGCTTATATTATTTCAAGTTAAAGAATGTTTCAAAAGAATCTTAACTGAAAAAAATAACAATTTGTAAGTCTAAGGTTATCAGTGCCTTTGACTAGTGGCTAGTGCCTGATATCATAGATTTGAGGGGAAATCCATGATAATTTAAATAGTAAAATCCCAAGGAAGTTTTATAAGAATAATTATATGATTAAAGTGCATGTGTCTCAAGCATAAAAACTAGAGTTTGAATTCTCAGCACCAATAAAAGACTAGAAAAGGAAGGATGTGCCTGTAGAACCAGGGATCTTATGGCAAGATGACAGGAGACAGAATAATTAGCAGAATCTCATAAGTCAGCTCCCCTGGCCTAGAAAGCATGACATGCAGCCACGAACAAAGAAAAGTCAATACCTGAGGTTGTTGTCTGACCTCCATTTGGATGCTGTGTATAGCATGTGTGGGACCACAATTATTTATGACTATACAGTGAATAGGGGTAAGAGGAAGAAGAAAGGAAGGAGAAGAAGGAGAAAGAAGAGGAGGAAAAAAGAAGACAGATAATTCAAAGTAATTCTTCAACAAAGAATGTTGTTTAGATTAAAAATACTCTGATTGCTAGCTATTGTATGGCTTCAGGAGAAGCAGTAGATTTGCCTCAACTTTGGCCTAGATACACAGTGACATGAGGATGCAGATAGAGAAAATATCAGATTCAAGGCAAATGGCTCATCATGATTGCCCTTAACTTTGAAGAGATAATGTCATAGCAGTGGCAACCAAATCCATTAGCAGTATTAGCAAAAGTGACTTCCATATTGGCCCACTACTCCAATGTCAAAATGATATGATTTTCTTCATCACTGAAGGACTGACAATACTATGATAAAATCATCTAGTGTCATGGTAGAAGAAAGTAAACAACAGGAATTATTAGTTACCATAACAGATTTTTCTCAAAATATTATTAAAGTTTCAATGTTCTAGCAGCACCTCAAGCAGATCTCCCTAGCCAAGTCTGTGACTCATCATATAAACTATCTCTTTCTGAAATGAAATGTTGATTTTTTTGTTGTTATGAAGATTTCTGAAAATTGTTCTCATTTACTTCATTGAGCAACAAATAGTTTCCAGCTGACAATGAAAAGCAAACATCGGGGCTGGAGAGATGGCTCAGAGGTTAACAGCACTGACTGTTCTTCCAAAGGTCCTGAGTTCAATTCCCAGCAACCACATGGTGGCACACAACCATCTACAATGACATCTGGTACCCTCTTCTGTATACTGCACACATAATAAATAAATAAATATTTTTTAAAAAAAAGAAAAGAAAAGCAAACATCATCTCATTTGAACAAATCTATACATGGCTGAACACCACTCTCTTTTATTTTGATTTTTGTGGTCCTCAGTAAAAAACTGGAGGTCAAACACTACCACTGATCTCCCTTACTAATTTCAGACCATGTTTTTAAATAAGAAATTATTATTCCACTTTCTATTTAGGGATGATGTCAGATATCATAACATTGTCATGTACCAGGATTATAGAACATGCTACACCTAACTGTACTGGTGTTTTTCAAACAAAGCCCAGCCTCATAATGACTCTGTATTTTGCAAATTAGTGAAGCTCTTGTCTGCCAACATGTGCAAAAACTAAAGGAGGTGATAACACAATATGTGTGTGATTTAAAGGACAGTTCAGCCTCAATCTCTAATTGCTCTCAGGATCTGAATTGGCAAAACCATAAGACATTCAACAAAAGACTCCATGCAGGTAGGCCTATAAAACCTAATTATTTCTCACAAAGCAGACCATTCCATTTAAAATAAAAGAAAGTCATGAGCAATAAAGGCTATGCCATTAACAATTAGTCTTCTGCACACATGATTAGACTCACAGAGATAAAGCAACCTCTAAATTTAATGACACATCCTGTATTTCTAGCAGGGCTCAATATTCTGTACTAATTATGTTAAAAGACCTTGTGTTACTGAAAGGTACTTACACTGCAAAGTATGACACAGTCTCAATGGATTCATGGGCAACACTTAACATTCAACTATGAAGTCAAAATACACTTGAATGAATGAATTCAGGAAGAATCTATAGTGTCTTTTAGTTTTTAAGTCTGTTTTTAGGGGAAATTTTAAGCTCCTGACAATCATAATGCTTACAATCATAATACTCACTTATATTTCAGCAATGACAATACTTAACAAAGAAAAACAACTTACTAAGTCAGGAATTCTTAAAATTAAGAAGGAATTAAAATGAATCCAAAGGCCCAACTAAGAAAGAAAGCTGATATTTAAAAAAGGAAGAAAATTTCATCTACTGATTTGTCCAATTTTCAGAATAAGTTTTTAAAATATTGATACAAAAGAGGGCAAAATGAACCTATAGGAATTTGGAAACGCAAGACTAGTTTAAATTTTCTGAAACTGAATCATCATATCTCTAAGTAGAACACAGTTTCTTTTCCTTTTAGAGCTTTATACAAACCTGGCTCTACCCAAGGTATAGATGTCACTTCAGTGAATGATAATGAGTGTTATCTATCTATATATGCCACAGCTATTCAGAGTGTCATTGGCAGTGCTTAATGTACAAGTTTTGGGCTTTTTTTTTTTTTTAATCTCAAGTAACAGTGACATTTTTTTTACATTAACAGCCCCACAGAGGACTAATATTTTTGCTTTTAGAAAAGGATGGCTCAGGGAGATATTGAATCTATAAATATCTATATTTTTGTAAAAGGAAACAGAATCCTACCAGCACCCAAATGATGATGCTTCAAAAGAAAACCATTTTAATTTTATTTCTGATGCTCAGAATGGAAAGACACGTAAACACAGTCTTAGAACCACAGGGAGTTGAGGAATCTCTTCTGCTTTTAAGTGCACAATACTTAGTGTATCCATAGAAACTGATGGCTGAGGTGGAATCAACAAACTAGGGAGTCAAAAATATACAGAGATGCTCCCAAAGGCAAGACCAGTCACACATCCTCCTTAAAATGCAAAGGTGATGACACAGTGTCTGCAAGGTAAGAACTGCAGCGCAAAATCATATAATCTTTTAATAAAACTAAGTCCCATTTCATCATTATTTTATTCAAAGGTCATATAGAAAAAGTATAACTCCTGGCATCTAGTGATAGATATCTTTGACGAATTATACCATTTTAAACATTATAAGCATGTGTAGTTGTGTTTGTATTTCCAACAAGTTACCCATGGTTGGGTCTTCCTCATGGCTTCACTGCTCATGGTTTGTCATGGTACTTAGCAGATCACACATACTCACACATACATATGTGGTCATGTCCCAGAGATCTGTGCCCCTTGTTTCTCAACTGCTTCTATCCTAATCATCCATCACACTCTTGTAAAGTCCTTCTTCAACTCTGACATTTGAACACAAGTGTTTCTTGCCAAAATTCAGAAGTGGAATTTTGTAGTTATGTATGATATAAGAACAACACATTGCTCAAAACTTGGCCTAATTTTATTCATAACTAGGTGTACCTTCTTCATCAAGTCCATTACTCATTGTTCTCATTACTCAAAAGGAATATAAAATTTTTTCACAAAAATACTTTCCAACTCTGTTATAAGAATTTAAGAAGTACCTTAAGGCAGTGTCTAATTTAAACCAAGATATTATTGGTGAGAAAATTTGGCTTAAGAATTGCCTATTTCTCTTCAGTTAACCAATTCTAATGATTTAGGGGATTAGAACATCGATAGTTTATTTCCATGTGGTTCTGAAAGTCAGAAATAAACTCCATCTTATGGGGTAAAAGAACAGAATGGTCAAGACTGCATTCTCTCAGAAATCACCAGAGGGAATAAGTCTTTGATGTAAATAGCTTCTAAAAGCTAGATATTCTTGCTTTAGCCAGGTATTAAGTTTTATAAGACCTAAGCCTCGTTTCTTGCAGTTACTCATATTCCTTGGCTTTTAGCCACATTTCTCTAGCTTTTATATCCATGAACACATAACCTTCCCTGATTTTGACTCTCTTTACCTATGTTCTTAGCATCCTTGTGATTATAGTAAGACCATCCAGTTTAATTGCAACATCAAGGCATATAACCACATCTGCAATGTCCTTTGACCTGTATAGCATTAAGAGACAGGCATATTTGGTAAGACAATTATATTGTACATATACTTCAAAAAGCTTTGGATGAATTTCCATGAGATTTCTCTTGCACTGTTGTGAACCCTGAACTTGGGGATGTCCGGCAGCATGCTAGACAACATGCTAAGCAAAACCACAGACTTTAATGTGCTTAGGAGAAATGTTTATTTGAAACACAATAGAGCATACAATAAATGTATGCTATTAAAGTATCTCTATCTACTCCCAAATACAACATCTGCATCTAGCATCCTCTTTATCCTCTAAATAATTAGGCTGGCCTTCCACATGTTAGTTTTACCTTTTAGAGAGATTTCTTTTAATGCAAAGAATAGATATGACATAACTTAGACTGTTAAACAGAAAATGCAGATACAGGTTTATTCTTAAAGAGGATTCATCTAAAAATGTGCTTAATTATGAATAGAATCTATGCAAAGTCTGAAAAATGACAGAATTTCTGCATTCAATACATGAAACTCATTATAGAATAAAAAAGAACTCAGGCTCTGATCCTTCTAGCATTGTAAAGAATGGTGAATTTGTTCATTTCTTCCTGAAGACTATAAAGTACATATGGTAACAGGAGCTCTGCAAGCATCTTTTCTCACCTTGCAGAAGTTGGTGACCCAAGGTCACTTAAATAACAAGGCAGTTTTCTGTAAGATGTAGATGTAATTAAAATGAACTGATCTGGCTTTTTTGATTGCTTTTAAGATTATATTTTCCAAGAAATTGAAACTTCTTATAACTAAAAAGTAAGAAAAGATACCACTCCTATAGTTATAATTAACATGAGGGCATTTACAAGAATTTTAGAAGGTATACAATTAACATTAATGCTAGCATATTTCCCAGAAGTACATGGTTTGTTTTCTTGGGAATATGATTCATTTTTCTGATTTACCCAATTGTCTATATTTACCCAGTTATTTCTCAAAAGATGAGTAACTAACTGCATGGGTCCAGTCCTCCTGCTGACAAGAAGTGTGACTCTGTTCTCCTCCATAGGAGATTAGCTCTGCTCCATCACAAATTCCCACTTGACAATCATATTCTGTCACTTGTAAAATTATCTTTTGTATTTCTTTTTCAATCTCATAGTAGTGACACTTCTCCCCTATGTCCACACCACATCAGTGGCAGAGAAGAGCCCATTATTTACAGAGGCAGTTCACAGTACTTCTTTTTGTCAGTCATCCAAAAAATATCAGTAGTTATCCCAATGCTTTTGTGTTCTAATTTGTCTTTGAACTGAAGAACATAAAGTTGCTGTAATGTTAAGGGAATGCTTTTGTGGACACTAAGAAGTTAAAGGCACAGAGATTATACAAGATACACTACAATAGCAGGTGTATAGAGGGGGAGTTCAGGAAGGAGAAGACTCAGTGAAGAAATAACTTTCCACGGAATTTGGCTTTTCAGCACTCTATATAAATACCAGGTATGTGTGACATCCTGCCTATATTGCTAACACCCATTAGAATACTCAGAAGATCACAAAAGTTGTCTATTTACACCAACTTATAAAAGTGGTAATCTTTGCATTCCACTGGGAGAGTCCTTCCCTAGTATGTAGATGAAGATAAATCTAGGAAGACACCTAGTACCAACCACACACACACACACAGACACACACAGACACACACAGACACACACAAACACACACACACACAGTAAAGACATTCAAGTCAGACACTTTATAAACTTCTATTCTATAGCTAAGGTAACTGACAGAGGAAATGGATTGTGATGGTTCATCTTGCTGACTTGACACAACTGAGAGCTGCCATGGAAACAAACCTCTGGAAATATCTAAGAAAGATTCAGATTGGCTAATCGAGGTAGAGAGACATATTCTAAATATGGATAATACCATCCCATGGGCTGTGGTCTCAGAACAAATAAAATGAAGTAAGCTAACAAAGAAGCAATATTAATTATTGTTTGCTTCCTGATTGGATGCAGTATAATCAGCTGCCTCAAGCTCCAGTCATCATCAACACAATGGACTACACTTCAAACTGGGAATTAGATAAATGTTAGACTCCTTACATGGCTTTCATCAGTCATTTGCCATAGCAACAAGAAAGGAAACAACCACAGTGGTGTTTATATCCACTACAAGAGAAGCATGTTCATATAAACCCTGAGAACACAGCAGAGCATTTCAATGCTGCCCTGAAAGAAATCAGACCATCTGGCTGCCCTCATGACACATTTGGATAAGAATATCAGGGTGAAAATTAAGGTCAGAACAAACCAACAGAGAAGATTTGACAAAAGTATATTAACATATTTAAGGTCAAACAGATTTTATATGTGGCCTAAAATTTATAGATGTCCTCTTTCAGCTATATCAGTGACATTTAGTTTAGATTCCTTTATTCTATGTTTATGCTTAGTAAATGATCACGAAATTTGGGTGTAGAAATGAAAAACCTATAAAGAAGAAATAATATAGACCAAAACAAGTGGCAACATCCTCTCTTAAAATTCTTTCATATTGGAAAATTGCTGAAAATATGGTTCATATTTAGAAAACCAAAACCTATTTTTTATAAATTACAGAAAATAATAATTGTGTTACTGAAAATATAATATATGAACAGTTACATAATGACGAATACACCATCAATTTAAAAAATAAATTGCACATCTGCTCATTTGAGAAAACTGTATATGTTTAGATTATTTTTAAGTGTGTGCACATGCATCTGTGTGTGTGTTTGTGTGTATACATAAACATGGATGCAGATAACCTCATAAGCCAGGAAGGTGGTGCCAGATCCTCCAGAGTTGGAATTACAGGCAATTGCGAATAGCTGGATATGAGTGCTGGAGATAGAACTTCTGTCCTTTAAACAACCTCTAAAACCTTAGATAATATTTTTAAGTGAGGTAAAACGTTTCCAATGATCCATGCCCTGTTTTAAAATACATTTTAATACCTACATTATTATCAGTTGCATAACAATTATAAGTATATTTTTATGTACATAAAATGGGGTACTATTTAGCTTGAAGAAAAATAAATTTTAAAAATTATGGGATTTCTGTGGTTACTCTATCTTATATACTCAGAACTGAAGATTTGGAGGTAAGAACATCAAATGTTGAATATAGTGACTGTTGTTGAAGACCCTCCAAGTGTATGACACAGGATGGGAATGTTTAAACTAAATCCAAACTTAAAACCTCTTTCTATTGCCACAGTTCCACACTATGATGCACACTGCCCAAGAAGGGATCCACACAAGTGCTGCCCAGCAGTGATGTCTGTGAACAGAGCAGTGATCACCCTGCCAATATAAATAAAGCAGGGATCAGCATGGCAAAACAGCCCTAAAATTATACAGTGGTTTTCACATGTTAGCAACAACATGCCAACATTTGAATAATAAAGGTTATTTTTAAATGGTTATAAATAAAAGATATAAGAAGCCAACGGCCAACATCAAACTAAATGGAGAGAAACTCAAAGTAATTCCACTAAAATTAGGAACTAAACAAGGCTGTCCCTTCTCCCCTTATCTATTACATATAGTTCTCAAAGTTTAAGCCAAAGCAATAAGAGAATGAAAGGAGATTAAGGGAATACAAATTGGAAAAGAAGAAGTAAAACTATCTCTATTTGCAGATGATATGATTATATACATAAGTGACCCACAAAATTCTACCAGGGAACTTCTACATCTGATAAACACATTCAGCAATGTAGCAGCATACATAGTTAACACAAAGTATTCAGTAGCTCTCCTGTACACTAAAAACAAACACTGAAAAAGGAACAGGGGAAATATCACTTTTTATAATAGCCGCAAAGAGCATTAAATACCTCAGTGTAACTATAACTAAAGAAGTAACAGATCTGTTTAACAAAATGGTTAAATCACTGAAGAAAGAAATTGAAGAGGATATCAGAAAATGGAAAGATCTCTCACGTTCCTGGATAGGGAGGATCAACATAGTGAAAATGGCAATCTTACCAAAAGCAATCTACATATTTAATGCAATTCCCATCAAAATCCCAACAAACCTTTTCTTACAGACCTTGAAAGAATACTAAATTTTATTTGAAATAACAGGAAATCCAGGACTGCCAAAACAATTTTGCTCAACAAAAGAACCTCAGGAGGCATCACCATCCCTGACTTTAAGTTATACTTTAGAGCTACAGTATTAAAAACAGCCTGATACTGTCATAAAAACAGACTTTTGGATCAAGGAAATAAAATTGAAGACCCAGACATTAACCCAAACACCTATGAACACCTGATGTTTGCAAAGAGGTCAAAAATATGCAATGGAAAAAAGATAGTATCTTCAACAAATGGTGTTGGTATACCTGGATGGCAATATGTAGAAAAATGCAAATAAATCCAAGCCTATCACCCTGGACAAAACTCAAATCCAAGTGGATCAAAGACCTCAACATAAAACCATCTAAACTGAACTTGACAGAAAAGAAAGTGGGAAATACCTTCCAATTAGTTGGCACAAGTGATCACTTCCTAAATATAGCACCAGTAGCACAGACACTAAGGACCTCAGTCAATGATTCGGACCTCCTGAAACTGAGAAGTTTCTGTAAGGCAAAGGACACAGTCATTAAAACAAAATGACAGCTTACAGAATGGGAAAAGAAGGAATATTGCCAAATTCCTTTTATGAGGTCACAATCACCCTAAAACCAAAGCCACTCAAAGACACAACAAAGAAGGAGAATTACAGACCAAATTCCCTCATGAACACTGATGCAAAAATTCTCAACAAAATTTTGGCAAACCGTATACAACAATGTATAAAAGATATCATCCACCACGACCAAGTAGGCTTCATCCCAGAAATGCAGGGCTGGTTTAACATACGAAAAATTGTAAATGTTATCCATCATATAAACAAACTAAAGGAACAAAACCACATGATCATATCCTTAGATGCGGAAAAAGCCTTTGACAAAATCCAACACTCCTTTATGATTAAAGCCCTGGAGAGATCAGGAATACAGGGAGAATACCTAAATATAATAAAGGTGATTTACAAGAAGCTGACAGTCAGTATCAAACTTAATGGAGAAAAACTCAAAGCAATCCCACTAAAGTCAGGAACTAGACAAGGATGTCCTCTCTCCCCTTATCTATTCAATATAGTTCTCGAGTTTTAGCTAAAGCAATAAGGGAACGAAAAGAGATTAAGGGGATACAAATTGGAAAAGAAGAAGTGAAGCTATCTCTATTTGCAGATGATATGATTGTATACATAAGTGACCCACAAAATTCTTCCAAGGAACTGCTACAGCTGATAAACACCTTCAGCAATGTAGCAGTATACAAGATTAACTCAAAGAAATCAGTAGCCCTTCTATACACCAAAGATAGAAGAGCTGAAAAAGAAATAAGGGAAACATTACCCTTCATAATAGCTGCAAATAGTATTAAATACCTTGGAGTAACTATAACCAAAGAAGTAACAGACCTGTTTGACAAAAATTTTAAATCACTGAAGAAAGAAATTGAAGAGGATATCAGAAAATGGAAAGCTCTCCCATGTTCCTGGATTGGTAGGATCAACATAGTAAAAATGGCAACTCTACCAAAGGCAATCTAAAAATTCAATGCACTGCCCATCAAAATCCCAACACAATATTTTTTGGACCTTGAGAGAACAATACTCAACTTCATTTGGAATAACAGGAAAGCCAGGATTGCCAAAACAATTTTACTCAACAAAAGAACCTCAGGAGGTATCACCATCCTTGACTTCAAGCTATACTATAGAGCTACAGTAATAAAAACAGCCTGGTACTGGCATAAAAAACAGACTTGTGGACCAATGGAATAGAATTGAGGATCCAGACATTAACCCAAAAACCTATGAACACCTGATCTTTGACAAAGAGGCCCAAAACATTCGAAGGAAAAAAGATAGAATATTAAACAAATGGTGTTGGCATAGCCGGATGGAAGTGTGTAGAAAAATGCAAATAGATCCGAGCCTGTCACCCTGCACAAAACTCAAATCCCAGTGGATCAAACACCTCAACTTAACCCCAACCACTTTGAACTTGATAGAAAAGAAAGTGGGAAATACACTTCTACAAATTGGCACAGGCGATCACTTCCTAAATATAACACCAGTGGCACAGACACTAAGACCAACAATCAATAAGTGGGATCTCCTGAGGCTACAAAGCTTCTGCAAAGCCAAGGACACTGTCAATAGGACAAAACGACAGCCTACAAAATGGGAAAAGGTTTTCTCCAACCCTACAAGTGATAGAGGAATGATCTCTAAGATATATAAAGAGCTCAAGAATTTAGAGCCCAAAACCTTGAATAACCCTATCAAAAAATGGGGTACAGATCTAAAAAGCAAATTTTCAGCAGAGGAACTACGAATGTCTGAAAGGCACCTGAAAAAGTGCTCTTCATCTTTAGCCATCAGAGAAATGCAAATCAAAAGAACTTTGAGATACCACCTAACACCTGTTAGATTGGCTAAGATAAAAGGCACAGATGACAGCCTATGTTGGAGAGGATGTGGAACAAGGGGAACACTCCTCCATTGTTGGTGGGAATGTAAGCTTGTTCAGCCACTTTGGAATGCAATATGGCAGTTTCTCAGAAAATTGAGAATCAATCTCCCCAAGGACGCAGCAATACCACTTCTGGGTGTATACCCTAAAGAGGCAAATTCACACTCCAAAGGTATTAGCTCAACTATGTTCATAGCAGCATTATTTGTAATAGCAAGAACCTGAAACAACCTAGATGTCCCTCAACTGAAGAATGGATTAACAAACTGTGGTACATCTACACAATGGAATACTACTCAGCAGTAAGAAAAAATGATATCCTAAAATTCGCAGGCAAATGGATGGATTTGGAGAATATCCTCCTGAGCGAGGTATCACAATCTCAGAAAGATAAGCAGGGAATGTACTCACTCATTAGTGGTCTCTAAACAAACAAACAAGAAAAAGAGCCAAGCATGCCCAAGCGGCAAACCACAACCACTGAACAGCTTGGGATCAGAAATACCCTGGACTGACCCTTCGGACCCCACTCCAACTATAGGAACACTAGACTCACTCTTGAGGGAGGGGGCACAAAACTGGATTTGGCCAGGAGTGGAGACTGATCCAAGCATTATTGGGTCAGTGGGACCATAGGACTGTCTGCTCCCTGCCTAGCGAGGGGATGGGGAGTTGTGGAGAAGAAAAATGACCTGATGTGGTGGGACGGGGAAGGGACCTTGAATAAGGATGTACAGGGATGGAAAAAAAATTCAGAGGGAAAGCTGAACACAAAGTAAATAAATGTGTAGCAATCTTATTTGCATTATCACCCTTGATAAGTCATGCTTATGATTTTTATCTTCTTTATAGTTATTGTTAACTTTTCAGCATTTTAAATTCATTTTACTGTTTTTTTGATAAATACAAAATAAATAAAGAAGAAAAAAAGAGAATTACAGACCAATTTCTCTCATGAACATTGATGCAAAAATTCTCAACAAAATTCTGGCAAACCGTATATAACAACATATAAAAAATATATCTACCCAGCACTCAGCAAGAAATGGCAAATGGATTTCTCTGTGTCCAAAGCCAACATGGTCCACACAGTGAACTTCAAGTCAACAAGACTACATCATGATCCCTACATCAAAACTAAATAAAATACCAATAATAATCAACATCAAAATAAGAATTTTAAAACAAATTTTGTTTCTTGCTTATATAATTATAAATGTCTAAATATCAACAATAATTTCCTCTCAGTATATGAGGTAAATAATACTAGGACACAGAATATCAAGATATTCTATATCCTTTTTGAAAAGCATAAATTTCATAAGTGTAAGTATGGACAACATAGTTACAATTTCTGATTTTCTTCCATAATATTAACAACGTTTTGGAATTTTATTTTACCTGGGCAAAAGATGTGTTACATTCTTTTATGCTGTGAGATGTTACTTCAACTTTGTAAAGGTGCATTACGTTTGTTTATTGATGTAAAGATGTGTATTTAGTCATGTAAAAACGTCTTGCATTTGTTTCACCTTGTCTGCCTTTGGCACATGATTGGCCTGATAGAGACCTGAACAGCAACTAGCTAAGTAGAGAAAGGATAGACAAGGGTAGCAGGCAGAAAGTATAAATAGGTAGGAGGAGAAATCTAGGCTCAAGAAGAAGAAGAATGAGAGGGACATGCCTAGGGCCAGAAACCATTCATATGCCAGACAGATAGACAGACAAAAAAGGAACTGAAAGTAAGATAAAGAGAACAAAACAAGGAAAACCCCGAAGATAAAGATGAGAAAGAGAAAAAGGTTAATGTAAGTTAAAAGAGCTAGCTGAACACAAACCTAAACTAGGAGGAGCATTCATAACTCATAAGAAGTCTCCATATCATGATTTGGAAGCTGGTTGGTGGACCAAAAAGTAAAAACCTCAAACACAACAACAATAAAAATCTTGCAAAATCTTGCTGTTTACTGTTCCATTTCTTTCATATGGTCTATAGAGTATAATACAGACTAAGACATGTGCTATGAGCTTGATAAATGTGGGAACTGGTAGATTCTATTATTTTGAACCATTCTGATACAAGTAAGTGAGGATTTATGCATCAAAAGGCAATGTCTGATATCCCTGTCTTTGATGCTGTAGAAATCTGTTAGCTGGCCAGGGTTATTGAATGGAGTTATTTGAAAGGTCTCTTATTTCACATCAATAAAGGGCCAGGAATTTGAAACACTGTACCAGGGCTGGTCATGTTCATGCTTGCAAAGAGACGAAACCTTGCATCTGACAATACAATACTAAAATGTGATGCTTCGCTTTCTTGCATTCACATTTCTTGGAGAAAACACTAGCACTATTATCATCACCTGGCATTTACCGAATGCCTGACAGCTGCATAATACCCTTCAGAGTTCTACAAATCAGACATTTGTGCCACAAAGCAGTGACTTACTAATGATAGGTGGCCCTGATAAACTAAATCATGGAACATAAGAGGAACCACAAAGAAACCCACATTTCTCCACATTTAAGCCTTGTTTTAATGATTTCAAACCACTGGTTGCAATTCAGTTCACAGAGGTAAATGCTAACCTGACATTAAAAGTATCCTTTAAAGATGAATAATTTAACTTACAACTATATAAAAGAGTCTTACGTAATAAAAGAATGAACATAAAATATTACTAAATTTGAACATGTCTTTTTCATGATGGCTTTTTCTCTTTAAACAATAGGCATTTATGTTATATTCTAATTTTTATTAAAACATTTACAAAAGCAAACTAAAAAGCCAAAGTAGTCATTTATAGTCATCTTCATCATCATCATGAATATCTATTGAAATGATACTAATTTACATTCTTGAATAAGGATCCTGGAAAGGAAGCAAAATAGTTACTCTTTCTATTTAGTTGTGAATTTTTAGGAAAAATAGACAGGAAATGTTATGTAAACAAACAACATAATGTCCTAACCTCTACTTCTAGGACAATGCTGTGTTAGCTATTAGTATGTGATTCTGAAGAGATTAAAATTTGAATATATATGTCGATGAATATAAAATATTGTAATTATGGGAAATATTTAATGATGTGGGATGTTTTTTGTATGCTGTGAATGTGCTTTATTGCCATTTGTTAAAAAAGAGGCTATTTTAGCCTATGACAAGGCAGCTTGAAGGCAGGCACAAAACCCAAATGGAGATAAAAGAAAGGGCAGGGAGCAGACAGTCCTATGGTATCTATTGCGTTATACAACAAATATACACTAATAAAAATTTTTTTCAAAAGCATAGTAAGAAAAAAGAACATTTCTTACTATACATTCTATAATATATAAATTAATACATGGCTACAATAGGATTTCATTTTTTAGATATACCACAAGATCTTTTGGCTATTATAAACCTGTCTTAGATTTTATATTACAGTGATAAAACACTACAACCAAAAGAACCCTGGGTAGGAAAGGGTTTATTGGCTTACACATGTTCCATCATGAAGGGAAGTCAGAGCAGGAAGTCAAGATGGGAATCTGGGGGCAGAAACTGAAGCAAAGCCATGGAAGAGCACTGCTTACTGCTTTTCTTTCCATGGTTTGCTCAACTTGCTTTTCTATACAACTCAGGACCACCTGCCTAGCTCAACACCACCCACAGTAGCCTTGGCCTTCCCACATCAATCTTTAATCAAGAAAATTCTCCACAGGCTTGCCTATAGGCTAATTGTATAGAGGCATTTCTTCAATTGAGAGTCCTTCCTAAATGATTCTAGCTTATGTCAAGCTGAAAAAAAAAAAGCCAGCACAAAAGTGTCTCAATAAACATTATTAAGCATAAAAAAAAAATCACATTCTGTGATGGCTAGCTTTAATCATTGACTTAACTCAACTTGGAGTCACCAGGAAGAAAGTCTTAATAAGGGACAGTCTACATTTGGTTGACCCAAGGGCATGTCTGTAGAGGATAATCTTAATTAAATTAATTCATGTGGAAAAACCTAGCTCACTGTGGGTGACATCACTCCTTCAGCAGGGGGATTTTGAACTATGTAAGAGTGAAGACAGAGATGAACATGAGAAAAGGAGCAAGTGCTTATGTGTGTGTTTAGATCTCTGTACATACATATGCTTCACTGTGGATGTGGTATGGCTGGTTGTTTGAAGTTCTTACCTTGGCCTTCTGTGGTGGCTATTCCTGGTTAGCAACTTTGGAATTAGCTAAAATCCAAATGGCTATGTTCACCTGTGAGGGAATTTTTAAATAATAAATAATTTGAAGTGGGAAGGCTTATTTCTCATCTGGATCTTTGAGGTGGGAAGATCCACACCTTCTGCTGGCAGTCTATCTAAGGGACATGAAAGAAGAAATCTTTCTCTCTTTGCCTACTTGATCTGGCTCTTACTGGCAAGTCTGTTCCTTGCCTACTTCTTTGGTTTTCCATTGTCTACTGAAGACCAGCAGAGACATCTAGCCTTATGGACATTGCTGGATTATTGGACGCTCCACTGGTAGATAGTCATCATTGGACTAGCTGGACCATATCCTGTAAGTCAGGGAGTAAAGGGAACCCATCCATGAAAACACAATTCATGTTGTCTAAATAACAAATAACAATAAAGAAAAGAATCTTGAAAAAAAAAAAAAAGACAAGGGCAGAGTCAAACAAACTCAGCAGACAGCCACCCAGAGGCTAAATGTAATGGAACACAAGTAAAGCCACAGAACCATGTGGTAATACACAGATTAATAGAAATTGATTGACTGAGTTACATTATAAGAGCTAGTTGGTAATGAGCCTGAGCAATGGACCAAACAATTTGTAATTTTATAAGCCTTTGTGCAATTATTTGGGACTAAGTGACTGTGGGACTTTGGATCCCGATCTTGGGGCTAGGCTGGGCCAGGCTAAAATTTAAGATCTAGAACAAAGAAATGTGGCCTTTATCTATTCATATTTTTAAATGAGAGTAGAAAGGAGAAGTAAATAATAGCTGTCACTCTGAAGCTTACCAGAATTACAGCAAAGCAAAAGATTCTCTTCATCAATATTCAAATCAGGTAATGAATCTCCATGATGAAGTATGCTTAACTGGTCAACATATTTACTGTGTACTTGTCTACAGAATATGTTATAAGTAAATATGTAAGTCTATAATTTAATCATAGCGATATGCCTGGCTTACCAAAATTTCCACCTTCCACTATACATTTATAAGATATTTCCTATTTTAAAAATTATTTTTTACATTATTGAATTTCATATGTTTTGGTCATGCTCATGCCCTCCTCTAAGTCTTCTCAAATCTATTCTACCTTTTTTTATGCACTCAGCTTCACATTTATTTATTTTTCTACATCAAGACCAATTTGTGCTGCCCAAATATTTTTGCATGTGTTTCTTGCACTGGAGCTCATCAACTTAACAGAGGTTACACACTTAGAGTAAACTTTCTTTCCTCTCTCAGTAGCTAACAATATCTCATTGTTCTTCAGCTTGTGGAGAGACTGGCCACCCAGCTCCATTTGGCATGCTGGGATTTTGTCTTGCACAGATCTTGTCTGGGCTGCCAAACCTAAGTAAATCCATATGTGTAACTTCCCTGTGTCCAGGAAATGCTGTACCCTCTCCTTATCCACCACACATTAGTCTTACACTCATCTTCCCCTCTTCCTGAATGATTATTGAGCCTTAGGAGGAGGGGTGCTGTCTATATGTTCCCTGCTGAACATTCTGTGGTCTCTTTATATTCTCAGCACTTTATCCAGTTTTGTTTCTCTGAGTTAATTACTATTACAAATAGAGATTCTGTGATAAGAGTTGAGAGGTGCACCGATGTATTGATAAAATAGTAAGTCATTAGGAGTCAGTTTCACACGGTGTGCATTTAAGAATAATAATAATAATAGGTTGTACACTTAGGCCTTTGGCCTGTCTAGCCATAGGTTCCTCATCTAATAAAAGTTATCAGGTATGGGTTTCATCTTATGGAGCAATTTTTAAGTCCAATCAAAAAGTAGATGGCAGTGTTACACCAGTGGGTATGTCTAACCAGGGCAGCCATTACTGTAGCCTGCAAAACTCACAGCAGGGTATGATTGATGATTACTTTTCTCCTCTGGTAGTGCGTATAGCACCTTCTAGCACTATGATGCTGGGCAGTAAAGATGAAGCTTCTGGGTTAGTGCCAGTTTGATATCCCCATGTGCTATTACTTAAATATGTCATGTCTTTAGCAATAAAGTCTTCCTGTCAAGTTCGGGAGAGTAACCAAGAGCCGTGGTAATAGCTTGTAATGTCCAGTAGTCATGTCATCTCACTGGCCAATAATATGTCTATATATTAAACTTTTAAGAAAGAAGTCAAACAGAAGTTCTTTTACGTGCTTGTGCTAGGTTCTTCAAAGATGGAGAGAAAAAAGACATAACATATGGAAAAAAAAAAAAGAAATGAACAATAATGAGTACCATTTACACAGGGATTCTTACCCTGCACTCATTTCTGAGTTTTGTTTGGTTTTGTTATATTTTTAATACATGGCTAATCCTCTTCATGGATCATGAATACATTTAATTCATTAAGACTCAATTCTTGACTCACAGGTTATTGATTCAGAAGTGGATGGATCATATAAAAGTTCTTTCCCAGTGGGTAAAGAAGAGCAGCTCAGCAGATGGTGAAAGATAACTTCAGTAACCATCCTATATAATAAAAATCTTAAAAGCTTAACATAGGTTTCCCACTGCCCTATTGCCCCAGATTTATAAGTCAGACTTCAGAGGCAAGGAAAGCAAGATAGAAGACAAGAAGTGATGAAGGATGATGAAGAAGGATTATTTTGGGGCAACACAGTCTCTTTGTCATGCCACTGTTATGTTGTCTAATATTTGTCCTTATATGCTGTTATGTGCTGATTTGAAGGTTTTGGCCATAGTGGTGGATCCTACCTTATTCCCAAACACCATGTTGAACCATGAATAAGTAGCTAATACATGTTGAGCAGGTGCTGAGAAAGCATTTCAAAGAGGACCTTATAGAGGTGGCCCACAGAATGGATATTGCCCTCTGCACTTCAGCAGTGGAGAAACAAAGAATCAGAAAAGATAAAACTACCCACAGTTTCAACAAGTAGTGATGACAAGTCTGAGTCCTGCTTTCAGATGGGATTCTTATAAAAATGAAAAAAATGGGGTAAACTCCTAAAAAAATGGAGGATAAAATAACAAAAAATAAAGAATATACATAATACCTTTAGACTTAATAAGCTGGTATAAATAACATTGGAAACTTATAATTCTCTAATGTTGGAATATGAGGCACAGATCTGTAAGTCAAACTTTATCAGTAATCCAGAATAATCAATTGGCTGGATGAAAAGATAAAAGATTCCAGCAGTGTGCTATTCTGAAAAAGGATTTTGTTTGTCAACTGGGAAACTAACCACCATTTCTTCATGGACATGTATCTTTCTATTTACAAGATATTGATTAGTAGCTCCTTTGAAATTTGGATACGGGTTGCACTGATAATTTTCATTTTTTTAGGAAATCATAAATTGACAGCTTCAAATTATTTCTGGGATCCAAGTGTAGATACTCAACTACCATTTATGATAAGATAATCTTCTGGGCAAGTAACTCTGTTGGAATCTTTATTTGGGCTATAAAGTATCTCATTTTAAAAACTGGCTATTTAAAATTTTAACATGGCTATGAGGCCCAATGTATGTCATTAAAATGTTTCTGTGGACATGGGAAAATAAATGTAGGTCTTGTAAGTAGAATTTGATGTGTCTGAGATTTACAGATCTGTGTCCACCCTGCAAGGGAGAACTATTGGTGAGACATACTGTTGTTCTCCACATTTGGAATTCATTTACATGCATAATCTTTTCAGGAATGATCTCTGTGTCCACGGCATGTATGAGTCATGTCAAAATCACTGAGAAGAAATTGTACATGTGGATTCAGGGGCAGGAGTGGCATTGTTATGCTGTGATTCCTCCAGCATGGTCTTCTTTCCTCTAAATTGACAAATCTATCAGGCAACTTATTTTTGACGGCATCTATTTTAAATATGGCATATTTTTAGTTGAGCTATGAGAAACTATGCACTAAAGCCTGTCTTCTGTGTCCAACTGTGCACTCTGACAGACAGCTAAAACCTTGTCTATCATCATTTCTTCTGTACCTCAAGACAATATTATAATACAATGCATTCTATCTTATGAAGCAACTATGGATTCATTGCAAACCTTTAAGGGTTCCTCCGTCATAATTCCTCCAAGGCATGGGGAACATTACATAAACCATATCATCAACAAAGTTTCAAATCCATATATTCTAAGGAATCTATGATAGTTTTCAATATTGACTTGCCACAACCTAGGACCACTCTAAGAGAGTCTCAGTTGACGAGTTATCTAGTTCAGGTTGGCTGGTGGGCATTTCAGTGGAGATTATCTTAATTTAAATTGATATAAAAGTCCTAAAGCCACTGTGCCAAGTACTTTTTCACTGGATGGGCCCTGACCTGTATAAAGACAAAGTTTGCTGAAAGCAGGCAAGCAGGTACATGGGTGCATTCACTTCTCTTTTCTCCTGACTATAAAGATTATAGGACCAGCTGTCACAATGTCCTGCTGCTATGGCTTTTCTACAATAGCAGTCTGTAGCCTGAAATTATCACCCACATAAACCCCTTCATTCCCTCAGTTGCATTGGTCAGGGCGCTTTTATCAAAATAGAAAAGAAACTTAAAAATGAGCCCAGATATTTTCAAACAGTTTGGCACCCTATATTAGATAATGTTTCATTCAGTGTCTCCTCTTTTTATATCTTGTCCATAGCGGTCCATAATTGACTACAGACTTAACCATAAAGAAGAAGAAACATAATTGACAGCATGTTGTATCATATTTAGACAACATCCTCCCTCCCAAAGCCCAACAAGTTTTTGAGATTCCAGGGTCATTATGTAAAAAGTCACTGTCAACATTTCTGCCATTCAGTCATTTTTCTGTTTTTTTAAGCATCATTTTTCTGCCTCTTGCTTCCCTGGATTCAGCTTTGATGACCAGCTATCTTAGCTGCAAGTATCTTTTTTTGGATTTTGCCTATTTTTATATCTAAACATAATTATAAGATCCTTAATGATTTTTAAACCACCTTTATCTTATTTTACATCTCATTATGCCTTCAACATTCTCTTAAAATATATCTACTCTAGAGTGAGACATGTCAGCACATATGTTTAATCTTAGGACTCAAGGCAGAAGAGGGGGAGTTTTGTAGATTCTAGGCTAGACAGAGCTAGATTTGAGATCCAGTCTTAAAAATCCAAACCCCCCAAAAACAAATAATTATTTAGAGGATAAAGTTGATAAAATCAAGACAAAAAGAAAGAAAGAAACACAAAACCAGATCTTTAACTCAGTAAATTCACCCATTTCATTTGTTCCCAGTATATTTTTTATTTACCTTTATTATTTTTCTCTCAAATATTATTCATGTTTCTTTCCTTTAGACAATATTAGAGAAGATCTTTAAACATCCTACTAATTTTATAAGAACAAAGGCTAAAATCAATGAAATTTCTAGAAAAGCAGACATAATGTTAGACAGTTAATGTATGTTTATTAAGAAACATTCTCATTCAGTGGATCACATTAATTTTTAGATCATGTTATTTTTTAAGTAACATTATATACAGTTTAGAGAAATTCATAAATGAGCTTGTTCTCACACTGTCCCATTACTGTTATTTTTATTCAGGCTTCATGTTTATGCTAACTACCAGCTGCTGACAGAAGTTCAATAGAGCTATTTGATTTCTCAGGTTGGTAGGTAAAATTTACTTCAGTTTTTCATTGAATTTTAAGCTTAAAATCTTATCAATTTCCAGAAATATATTAAAGACTGTCTTCACAGATGGTGTATCAGTCATCCAAAATACTACCTCCAGTATCACAGACTCCAGCAATCTATCTCAGTCTGTTCTGAGATGTGAAAATCACTTATTCTGTCATTTTTCCACAAAATTATCAAACAAGATTCTATAGCCAGCTTTGCATAATTAATTCTTATTCTCATCCTTAGTGTACACTTGAAAAACTCATGTATCAAAATTCTCTAGGATACAGATTTGAACCATGAAAAAAGGGAAGGATTTGATTTGAATGGTTTCAGTACTGGAGAGGATATTAATGTTAGGTACTTGGTTTTGATACAATGCAGTACTGACTCATCTCCATCAGGTTTTCCAAGGCATTTAACCCTGTGCATAAAACACATTTGCAGAGAAGCATTCTGAGGATTAGGACTAATACAGCTGGAGTCCTCTAAGTATCCTGCAAAAAATGTTAGCTTTTAAGTATAAGGTATTATCAATTTAGTTTATATTAAATTTGAGAAGCACATCCTTGCCTTCGGGGCTCTGTAGTTTCCTGTGCACTTCCAAATCTCAGCTATCAAACACATTTCTAAAATGCTCGATATAAATGCTAAAGTAGTAATTTACCAAGGATGTTCAACACCAACTGCAGATACTTGATAAGTCCAATCTTTTCTGAGTTGCAGAAAAATGTAGTTGAAAAGACACATTTTGCATTTATATATACTTTCTTAGTTTCAAAGACATAATTGATCACTTGCTTTATTTCAAAGTAATCACATGGTATTTGGGGGCAATGGAGATAATTATCAGTTAATTTTCATGCTGCAAATAGAGATCATTGATTTTTTTTAATTGTGTAGAAATGGACTTTACAATAAACAGAGGTGTGGTAACTGCCAAATAAATGTTTGTAACTTATTCATTTAATAGAAGGAAACGGCAAATGTATCAGTTAGTAGCAGAATTATTTTCTTCTTTACATCCTAAGGAGCTTAACAAAACTGTTTTCAAATGAGAAGTTTCTAGCTGTAATCACTAAATGTCAGATGAATCATAATGCTGCCATATTTTGATATAAGTAGTGGTACCTTCAATTTGGCTTTCTAACTATTACATGAAAATATCTGTTTTAGTATATTAAATCCACAACATACAATAAGTGTATCTAACTACACTTATTTATAATTTTACTCAACAAGTTTTGTTGCACTTGGCAAACTTGGTTTCCACATAACAACAAAATTCTGTCTATAAATGAGGGTTTAAATTATATTCTCAGTTACCACCCGTAAATAAACAACTCTCTCAGCCCAATTATAATGTCTACTATTAAGAACACAAATGAAACAAATGCTGATAAGGATGTAGATAAAGAGAATCCATGCTATACTGTTGATATAGTGTAAACTGGGGTAAGCTACTGTATGTACGTCAAAATGTCTCAAAAACAACTAGAAAAAAAAACTCATATAATGGGGTTTAACAGTATTGGTCACATACCTAAAAGACTATATTCTATAACACTGATATTTGCTTATCTATGGTTATTGTTGTTATATCTACACGAGTAATAAAATTGAATTAGTATAGGTATACAGCAGTAAGTTAATCAATATGGAAATGAAGTACATATACACAGCGGATTTTATTATCAAAAAGAAAAACAAAACTATGGAATTTTCAGAAGATAGAAAAATCAAATTATATTTAAATGGAAACTCACTTTACTAGCAAATACAGTTTGCTGCAGAAAGCATTCCTTGATGCTTCATATTGCTTGTTTTTCAGACCAGTTTCACTCAGAACAAGTGTGTGAACACAGTGAGGGCTAAGCTGACAACATGGAGGTTGTTGTGATGAAAGCCAGGAGTGTTGATTTTGTAGCTGACATCAACAGGAGCCAGATGGAATACAAGAAAACAAAACACACAAACTGGTTGCAAAGACTGTTTGTTACATGGTATCAACAAGAGGCTCTAGACAAATGAATGAAACATTTGAAAAATACCTTTAAGGAGCTGGCTAGGAATTAAGAGAGAGAAGCAGAAACTAATTTCGTAGTGAAAGCAATAAAAGCAAGCTGTGGAAGAGACACAGAGAGAAAAACAAATAAGCATTGATTAGACTTATCAGAGAGACACGAATTAAGGCTTCAAGAAATGGTCCTAGAGAGGTTGGGAGGAAAGGCAAAGGAGCCAGCAGATGGGTGAACAGCATGAGCAAAAGATGAGAGTAGGAGTCTGTTCCCCAAATGTTATTTCAAGTTCCCTCTTCTTAGAAGCTGACAATGGATCCCAATTATCTCTGAATATAGTTAAAATTCCTAATCCCAGGCTAAAAAGCTTCCACTCGCCATTCCTACGCTGGCAGCTAATGAGTCAGGCATTTCAGCCTGATCACCACACAGAGAGCTTTCCACCAAGACTTTCCACTTATGCAGTTTACAGCTTCTCCTAAGGTATGTCTCCTGAGGTACCTCACCTTATTCAGCTTAATTCAAAGCATATTTCAGCGGATTCTTCCTTCCTTTGGCTCCCTTCATTAACCACTCTTGACACTGATCCCCATATACAAACTATAAGTCACATCTTTGGTTTTGTGCAGTTTTACTTCGTAAAATTTATGCTCAACTGTGATCAATGCTGCTGTCAACAAAGGCAAAACCAATGGCCTTCATTAACTAAATTAGATGAGGAGGCTGGGAACCCTCAGTGTATCCTTGCTTCCTCAACTCTCCTGACACACATTATGCATGCATTTAACAATTATTTATCAAAATCTGTATTTATTTAGACCATGAAAATTTCCACTTTGGAGAAAAAAGCTAACAGTGATTGAGATAGTGTGAAAATTCAATGTAATATTATTCCACAGGCTGACACCATTTTGAGCTAAAAATACAATCAAGTCAGATTTATGAGAACCTATGTATGGGAAAGTTTGATAATGAATAGTGGTGGGCAGTGATGACATTGCAGAAGAAAACTGATAGAGTATAATTGGTAAGGGTGGTCTGGATTGACCTAGTTTTGTTACAATGAGTATAATGTAACATAAACTAAGCTTACAGCTCAACAGTGGATTGTCCGTCTAACTTGTCCAAGACTCAGAATTTGATCTTTAGCACTAAACTACTCTAAAAACTAAAATGCTGCACGTTATTGAACACAAGTCACCCTGACCTACAAACATGACAGAAGCATTATTTCACTCATTTCCTAGTGCCATCTGTAACACTCATAAGAATTCTGGAGTCATGCATCTATTTCTGTCTACTAGTGAGTGAAAGATTAATCATTTTAAAAATCTGTCTCTCTAGATACATACTAGAAATTGGGGCCATGCAATATCTTCCAATCTCCAAATATTTTCTATATTTACATTTAGTCTACTTTTTTCATAACACCCCCTTCATTTAATTTTATTGTACCCACAGATGCCCCTCCTCTGCAAGTAGAATACAAGCTCAATGAGGAATTCCATCTACCTTCTCTCCTATGGCTTCCCCAATGCAGAAGTTAAACTCTACTCATCCTCTTCTGGTCACAGAGACTATGGGTGATGGGGAGGTTGAAAAGCCATCTAGTAAGTATTGGTCCTATGCTTTTCCAGATGTCTTCCAAGACATTAAAACAAGTATGGAGATGTTAGTGCTAAGTTTAGTGCCTTTTGCCCTGAGGCTAAATATCATATGAACCATATTCCCCTAAATACAGCTCAATCTTATTCCTGTAGTAGCAGGAACAATGAGAAGAAGACTCTTTGATTCAGTTTTACAGTCAGTGTTAGGAGTGATCTGGAACAGCCAATGTGTTGAATTGAGAACATGAACACCTGCCTGACTTCAGTCCACAGGGTGGCAGAGAACATGGCATAGAAAAGATTTGTCTTAGTCAGGGTTCTATTGTTGTGTAGAGACAGTATGACCACAACAATTCTTATAAAGGAAAACATTTAACTGGAGCTGGCTTACAGTTCAGAGGATTAGTCCATTGTTGTCATGGTGGGAAGCATGATGGTGGGCTGGTACTAGAAAAGGAACTTACAGTTCTATATTTTGATCCACATACAGCAGAAGGAAACTGTACCATACTGGGTGTAGCTTGAACAAATGAGACCTCAAAGTCCACCTCTATAGTGACACACCTCCTCTACCAAGGCCACCTCTCCTAATAGTGCCACTCCCTATGGTCAAGCATTCAAACTCATGAGTCTATGAGGGCCATTCCTATTCCAACCACTAAAAGGTTGAAATAAACTCAGGACAGAAAGTAGGGTTTTACATGGATAAAACCTAAGTAAGAAAAAAAAAATTGTCGAAGTAGACAACCTTCCACCAGAGTGACAGAAATCACCAACGAAACACAAACAGATGGTAGTCTTAAGTAACTTATGTATCTGGGTGGAGGGTGGAATGATCCAAATGACAGCAGGAAGTTGAACCAGAGAAAAAGTCTTCACTGTGGTATAATGGGCAGTCCTCCTCTCAAATACTTCCTGATATCCCCTTCAAGAGAGACAGGACATAGGAAAAATCAGTAGAAGGGGGAAGCTGCACATGAGATGTTGAAGAATATTATTTAATGGTGACTATAAGATCTGTTTATTTTTTATCAATTTCACTAAACTTGGATCCTTAGTTTTCCTACAGAGCCAAGTAGAGTTTGACCATTTGGTTGGCCTACTACATATATATTTAATAACATAATGTCTGGCATATATTTAGTGTTCAATAAACAATTTAATGATTAAAATAATTAAGGGCTATCTAGGCAATTATGATTCTTTAATTGCAATTTTGTGTCTTAATTTAAAAGAAAACATGAATGACCTTTTAGTTTTCACTGCCCAATCACACAGATGACTGAAGAAAATAAAATCTTAAGAAAGCAGCATAGTTCTCTGAGTCCATAGTACATGCTAAATTTATCCTTAACTTTGTCCAGTTTTACTTTAAGAAGTCTCAGGAGAGAGAACAAAATAATTTTAATCCTTCTCAGGAGCCATTAACATATTCCTGTGTCACTATTTAAAGAAATAGCATGGATAACAATTATAATTAGTTAGCAGTTTACAAAAAACTTCACATATAACTGTTTTTTAGTTTATTCAATGATGAAAACATTCTGAGCAACATTATCTTAGGGGAGAAAAGGCTTCTTTTACCTGACACTGCCAGGTTTCATCTGTCATTGAGGAAAGTTTAGCTAGGGATGTAAGGCAGGAACAGGAAGGGAGGACAGTTTGCTCATTCCATACAACCTTAGCTCTTATGAGGGAATTCACTCTCTGGTGGAGAGTGAAACAGGGGCCTGGAGGAACATGACTGGCCTGTTCCTCACTGACCCACTCAGAGGCTCATATTAGATAGCCTTCTGGTACAAACCAGGAAAATCTGACTGGGGGATGATACCCACAGTAGACTAGATTCTCCAGTCTTGATTAGTATCAGTTAATAATCACAAAATCACCCGTGACTTGTTCACAGAAATTCTATTTAGGCAATTACTTACTTGAGGCCAAGTTGCTAATCTGAAAAACCATGTCTCTTTTGGGGGAACTGCATTTAATATTCCAAGGTATAGTCTTTGAAAATGCAAGACATGTAGCCAGAAGCATTGTGATAGATCTTTTTTTTTTTTTTTTTTTTTTTTTTTTTTTTTTTTTTTTTTTTTTTTTTTTTTTTTTTTTTTTTTTTTTTTTTTTTTTTTTTTTTTTTTTTTTTTTTTTTTAAACTGTCAACTTGCCAAAATTACACTTGTCTCAATGAGGGATTGTGTAGATCTACTTGGTATGTCTGAGGGAATTTGCTTAATAAAATTACTTGAAGTTTGAAGACCTAGGCCACTTTGAGCAGCACAATTTGCTGGGTTTGGATGTTGGACAGGCTATAAGTGAAGAAATGATGTTCTTGATTGTGTTTGTGACAGATCCATTAAGCTCCTGTTTTGTAGGAGGAGAACATGAAAGGCTTACCCCTCTCTCAAAATTGGACCTGCTTATTTCAATCAGCCTGTAGTGTTAACACTGCACCTTCTTGCCCTGTCCTCCAAAGGGGAACTAGCAAGACCCAAACACCTGTCCTGGTGACTTCTCAGCTGTCGTGGAGGATAGTCCACAACTGTGAGCTGAAACAAACTATTGTTCCCTAGATTGTTTTTGGTCATGGTGTTTTATCAACACAGCAGAAATGAAACTGGGAGAGTCACCCTCTCAAATGTAGGACAGACTAAGCTACAGTTTAATCAAATACACATTTCATATGAAGTGAAAAGGGCTTTGTATCAAATATATGATATTAGAAAGCTGTTAGTACTTTCCCTACTCTTTGATATGATTTTATAATTTTTTAGAGTATGAGTATTTACTAAAATCTAATAATAATTTACTAATCTAGTACACTAAAAATTGACAATAATTAAATCTTCAGACATTATTCTTTCTTTTTCCCTCCCTCTTTCTACTCTTTCTTTCTGCCCTGTCATTGTTTTGCATTATGATTTTGAAATCATAGTGTGCTGATAGGTAAGCATTCAAGGGAAAATCTTGTAGTATGAAGAATCTCATGTGGTAGAGGAGGCTTCCCGGTGGGTATGAGTGTTTCCTCTAGAGCGAGAATCCTGTCTACATTAAAAGCTAGACATGGCCACAGTACCCAACTATACCTCCAGCTTTGACACACAGATATAAGAAGTTTCCAAGAAGTTGTGGCAAACCAGAGTAACCAAAAAAATTAATAAAAATATAAATAAGTAAACAAAACAAAACTAGGCTTCCAGTTCAATAAAAGAACTTACTTCATGACAGTAGATAGATCTTGAGAAAGGACAGCAATTAATGTCCTGCTCTGGTATCTACACACACCCACATACACACACAGAGTTATGTAAGCATCATAAATACCTATACACACATATGATGAGGTAACATATTTTTCTAGATTTTACAATGTTTCCAAACCAGTATACATGGGAGGGGGGACTATATAAAATTATTTGTATTTTTGTTGTTTTAATAAAATCCGAATTATTATTCTCATACAATTTTATAACTTTATTTAGTCAGTTGCCACATCCAATGTCAGGTGATTGACAACAGATCTGCTCCTAATCTTCAGTGGCTAGTACACATCTCTGTCCATTTGCATTTCACATGTTCTGTCTCAGTAATTCTGTGAGAAATCAGAACACTAGGGTGCTTCATCTATCCTCTAGGGAAGTCAAAACAATGCATTTATATAACAAAGCATATAATTTTTAAATTACTCCACAAAGTCTTGTGTGTAGGGGCAAAGGAACTGTCTGACTTCATTTTTGTCAAAAGTGTCCTACAGAGCATCTTAGGAAAGAATTTACTGGATCTGTTACATTAAGGATTGGGGACATATTCTGGAGAAACCATCATGATTTCCAGAAAATGGTTGGCTGCAAAATCTGAGACAAACGCAGTGATTTGGGGGTTTGTGTGGACATGTAGCATCCTACTATCCCTCCAAATTGAAATTTCATATGAAGCTTTCCAGGACCATTACAACATACAGGGAAGGAGTTCCTGATTTCCAATATAGGACCAGTGGAAGTTGAAAGAAGTAAAAGCAGTCCTATAATTACAATTTGCAACAATTTGCATCACAGTAAAAGCAAAAAGGTCACACTCTAAGAATCCCCCTAGAAAGCATTATTTGAGGAAACAACAAAGAAATTACCATTTCCTTTATTTATATCAATCAGACTATGTCTTAGAGTTCAGCATTTTGATATGTTAGCTCTGATTTAAGGAGAAGTGCAATATAATGAAGCTAGAATTCCATTTTGAGGAGAAAAATAAAAAAGAAAGTTAAAGAAATATTTGTCTAGAGCCGCAATTGTGGGTTACAACATCTTTGGTGGTCGCATATCAGATATTCTACATATCAGGTATTTATATTATGATTTATAACTAGCAAAATCACTGTTATGAAGTAGCAACAAAGTGATTTTTATGGTTGGGGTCACTACAGCATGAGGAACTGTATTAAAGGGTCACAGGATTAGGAAGCTTGAGAACCACTGTGTTAGAGGTTATTTAATTTGGATCTTATATAGGTTTTTTTGTTTGTTTGTTTTAATCAAATACTTTGTCTTTGCTTTCTCACAAAACAGTTTTAAGAGAACTCTGAACCAATTCAAGGAAGAGTTGTGATTCATATACTTCTATTATTACCTCAATAGTCTCCTGAAATGTGTTATAAAAAATCAAATATGTAGTCTGACATAAGGAACAAAATTGCTGCCTTAGGATTTAGCTCAGTGTATTTGCTTATAACATTGTTTTGAATTTGGCAATAACCTGATAGTTGCTTGGCCAGTCTAGAAGTGAGCATGTTCAAAGCTATGAGATCCTGCCCTTTATCTCTCTGTCTTCTAGTTAAATTCCTGTGGACACACCTTTTCAATTCTGGTTTCAGCCCTCTCAACAAAGCACGAGAAGTATTTATATATTTGAATCTTGTTTGTTCAGGTTTCTGTATATCATGAAAAACAGATATGTGTGTGTGTGTGTGTTCTAGAAGAGAATGCCAAATATTGTTCCACAGTAGACATTCACTTTATTTGAAGTGCGTGTATGTGAGCCCATGTGAAAAAGGTGTGTGCAGAAGCCCACAGGCCAGAAGAGGGCTTCGGAAAGCCGGTAGTCAGAGCTGTAACCTGAGCTGCAAACTGCTCTAGGAATGGAATCTAGGACCTATGAAAAGCAGGGTGTGCTTGAGACTGGTGAATCATGACTCCACTCCTCTTCTTTTTATGAGACAGGGTCCCTCACTGGACCAGATATGACAAGGCTGGCTAGTCAGAAAGCCCCAATGACCCTGCTGCTTGCCTCTCTAGTTCTGGGTTTGTAAATGTGTCACACTAGTAAGCAATTTAATACCCAGTTCCTCATGCTTGCATGGCAAGATTATTGGAAGCACTGATAATTCCATTACAGTCATGTCCACACTGAGTGTGGCAGAAAAGTAAGTGACCTGTATGCTTATCTTAAGGCTCACTCTTATGACATACTACATACAAAAACCCTTTGTGCTTACTTAAGATATTCAATCTGAATTCTTTTTGTACTGATTAATAAAATTTCCTGGATATGAGGCATTAGCTGGCAAAGCTATATTTTAAGCCTGTCAACTTACAACTACTTATCTCTCAGGCCAACTTATGGTCATTGAACCACAAACATTACTTTTCTTAAGGCCTCATGACTCCTTGGACACCCTTGTTTTGTACTATAGTTGAAGGACAATAGTGGTAACTGTTGAGGCCTCAGAAATTATCTAGAAATATTGTTTGTGTGAGAAGATTGTGAACATTTTTATAATAATGATCTGGATACTTAAAGTTATTGATTCATTTATAACATGTTTAACATTTAATTTTCATAAGATATTAGTAATCTCAACCCACACTGCTCATAAAACATGGCAGTATGCCTTAGCCATACATTAAAAATTATTCAAATCTATTTTCTCCATGTCCTTAGGGTATTAAGTGATTTTTGTCTCATAATTGGTAATTACCAATAAACCTCATTTTCTATCCATTGCTGTACATGGAGCAACTTACTGAAATGCATTTTCCATTAAGCCACCACTTGATTTATTATGACTGTCAGGATTGTCATTGAAGCTATATATTATTCAACAGGTTTTTATTATTAAAGAGAAAGGTAGGTGGGTGGGCTGATAATGAGGGCTAACATCTCAGTAACAGTCATCTGGTAGCATACTGGGAAAAGAGGATTAAAGTGGTTTCATTAATTAAATTACATCAATATGGAATGATCTGTTACTGAAAGCAAATAAAAGTTGTATTCAAAACAATAACGCCCAAATTATCCTAGGTAGGTCAAGGTTTATTTACATCTGAATACTCCTGGAATTATATTTCTTTATTTAGTTCATAAATGTAAAAAGTGCTTATGATTTTAGCATTTGTGGCCAAGAAAACACTCAACTGAGATGTATGTCTAGTTAAAAAAAAAAGTCAAATTTCAAATATTTTAAAAATAAAATATTTCATGCAATTTATCAAGATACAATTTTTAAACAAGCAGAAAAAAGCATATAATAAATTATGTTAGTGACTGATATAGATTAAGGTCTTACTTAGACAACCCTGAACTCAAGATCTAGCTAGACCTCTCCAGAACATTCACAAATTGAGTTCTTTGGACATCATAAAGATGCCTTCTTTGGTCTGATTCTACAAAACATGGATTTGTAGAGAGATAATGGGCTATCAGTAAACTGCAACAATAAATATCTTTTCATCTGTTACCTACATATACTTCAGCTTTACACTATTATGAAGACATGAAAAATACCCTATGTAAGTTTTGAATTTAAATTTTATATTTATCTTTGTGAGATGTGCTCTGTTTATTTCCCAAGTTCAATGTAAAATGGCACTGTAGGAATATTCCAGTCTTCTCTAAAACACAGTTCTCTGGAGAGTTGTACTGAAACAAAGCATTAAAAAATAAAATTGCATCTTAACTGTATTAAAAATAAAATATGCTGTTCAAGACAATATTAATACATCTGCTAAAACACATAATTCTTTTGAAGGGTTAATTATTCTCTAAATTGTGTTTGATTTTATAGCAAGCTTGAATTTCAATATACTAAATTAAGTAAGGTGTACTTGTTACAAATATAATTAAGTGATAATATCTTGTATTTCCACACTGTGATCAAATGAATATAAGCCATTATATTGGATTCAGCTGGGTCTTGACTTAAGTAACCACTCACCAGCTGCACCTTCCACCTTAGCTTCTATACTCTGGAATGGTGATCATGAATTGAAATATTAGGTGCATTTGAAAACACCTGCAGAGCATAGAGTACACTGACATATCTTGTGCTTTTACATACATGCTTCTGTCCGATTTCTATCAGTCAGGTGAGAAGAATTCCTTGCGTGATAACAGGGGTACCGTTGTGTCCTAAGGTGATTTAATAACAAATGATTTGCCTACTTTAGGTGATAAATCTATAGTGTTTAAATGTAATTTTTGATTACTCTGAAGATAAAGCACAAGAAAGAAGACAGATCAATCATATTTTGAGTTGCTGCTTCTCTGATATGAGTTTTTTTCCTATAATTTTCACATCTCAGAATAGTTACTGTTCTATCACACAGATATCCCTCAATTTGGAATCAATTCCATACCCTCAATAGTAGCAGGCTTAGTGGGATCTAGGGAAATTGAGACTCTAGTTCTCAGCAAGATAACAGCAGCACTCAGGGAAAGTGATATTTTCCACACAGTGAGCAAAAAGTAGTATTCAAGTCACAGGAGACAGAAAAAAAGAGGATTTGAAGAGTGTGGGAATGTAGTTCCTTTCCCTGAGTTCACAGGGGGATAAAAACTGATAGAAAAGGAGATCAAATCAAACCTTCGTGTTTTAAAAGGAGCAAAACATAGCTACTTATACATCATTTATAAATACATGCCAGCTGCATATTAATTCTATATGGGAGGATAAAACATTTATATCTATGTCTGAAAAAAATAAGCATAAAATGCATTCTATGGGCAGAAGACCCTAAAATGAAAAATACACTTTTAATCCATATCAGGATTTGCCAGAGAAGAAACATGTCTAAGATGACATTTTAATAAAAGCGTCCACACATTCTCATGCCGGCTTCTACTCCTTAGTTTACTTTCTTCACCTTACTCAACTAGTGTGCTGTTCAAAGACACATCTTTGACTGTCTAGTGTACTTCCTACCCATTAATGCCTTAGAAGCAAATCAGAAGGAAAAGTTCTCACTTTATGGATTCCTAGCTACCACTACTAGAGTTGGGCAGAAACAACCTATTGGAAATATTTGTAGTAAAGAATTTTGACAGGTTTTGGGGACTCACATCTTTAATTCTAGCCATTTGAGTGCCTGAGGAAAGAGGACTGCCATGAAATTTGGGCCAGCCAGGAGTACATTGTGAGATGATTGGCTCAAAGGCAATTTTAAAAGAATATTTATAATAAAAATAGTGATCATTTCTTATTTTCATCATGTCTGCAAATGAGTGAAATGCTACCTATTTATATTGTATTAATTCTTACTAAACTCTATTAGGCTGGCACAGTAATATTTTCTTTAATTTGAACACAGCAAAACGAAACAAAGAACAACAAAATAGACCAATAGGCGCTTAAATCAATTGTCCCAGTGAACACCAGTAAATAGCATGCCCCAGTACAAACAAGATGAAACAGACCTAGCCTACCTGTGTACTAAAATGGGGTTTAAATCATCAGTTCTTCAGAATTTACAATTCTGTGATTTTTAAAAAAAAAAATCTAGAGCCTCTTTACAAATAAAATATTCAAATGTTTTCTCTATACGGATGCTGAGTTATATGAATTCCCAAAGCGTCAAATTGAAAACAATAACCAGCATTTACTGAGCATTTATTAGCACCATGCTGAGCACTTCCCATGCCTGAGCCTTCAATTTGAGTGTTCAGGCTCCTGCCTGTCAAAATCCTTTCAAATCCTCATGGGAGGGGCACAATGGAGAAATAAACTTGATACCTAGCTTCTTCACAGCCTAACTAGTAGCCTTCAGAAAGTAAACCCCAAGCACTTCCTCCAAATACTAAGAGCTTGGCTCCTTTCCTAGACTGTTCTCCAGAAAACAAAACAAACACACAAACAAAATAGGATAGACAATAAAGCCCTGAGAGGTGGGGGAAGACAGGGCAGCAAATCCTGATCACACCAGCCAGTGAGGTTTTCAGAAACCAAGAATATATTCGTCATCCAAGGCTCTTGAGGCCCAACTGTCACAAACATACCTATTTACAATTACTGATAAAAGCTTGAGCCACAGAAATATTTTATTTAGAGTGACAGCTAGGAAACATCAGTGCAAATTCATCCTGTTCTTTAAGGAAGTGAGAAGAGCTAAGAGTCATTTATCTATCAATTGTTCCTCTACTTGTGTTTCCCTTTCATATCTACATACTGACCATAAGGCGTCCTTTTACCTGTAGTTTCACTTTTCTTATAAAAAGTCAGATTCAGAACACAGAAAAATGTCTTCTAGTTCATCTTACAGGAAAGGAGAAAGGGAGTTCATTTGAGGAAAGCCAAGAAGCACACAACTTAAAGAAAAATCTGTTCTGCACACATTGGTAGTCTAACAGCTTTAAGTGAAGTTGGACATTAAAATTTCTACTGATAAACATTCTATTCTTGAACAGGACAATGTTAATATAAACAATGAATATATATCTTTAAAAGTTTTTGGTTTTTTGTTTTATTTTGCTTTATTTCTATGCAGCCAAAAGCACAAGTAAAACATAATTCAGTTTTTCATGTCATAAAATGTAACTCCAAGTGATCAGTTTGGTAAAGTTAGAAAGTGTGTGCTTGTTTCTGTTCTTTGTGCACAGGATTATTTGGCCCAAGTTTTATTCACAAATAAAATTGTATCTCTAGTACTTTATTCAATTCTCAAAGCCCCTTCACTTTAAACACATGTCCCCTGAGACAAAGGTCTCACTCAATTGCCAGGTCATTTTCGTTCTTTGTTTCACTTTCCAGTAACTCATTTAAAATGTAAATGGACTGGAATCACACACCTCAAATGTTGCTCCTAAGCAAACACTAAACACTGGGATCAATAACAATAAGAGTAGATCAAAAGTAACTGTACTAAAGCTACAGATTCCTAGAAGAGCAAGTCTAGCCTAGACTAGATCATTTCTTCCAAGTTAATAAACCTAAATTTTATCATGTCACTAAGAAAAATTAGGTTCAGGAAAAGTCTTCCTATCATATGTGTTAAAAGTGATTATGTTTGTGATTAAATTTCAGTTCGTAATACACTATCATCCTAGTTAACTCTTTTGTGCTGGCTTACTATATGTAACCCCTATTTCTTTAACAAATTTTGCCTACTGCCTTGAATACGCTCAAAATTTATCATAAAGTGCTTCCCTAGAAATCTCCAAATATGTACCTTCATGACTAAGGGCATGCACTATTACAGCTATTGCCTCCAGTATTGACTTCTTTTACTTCTTCCTCAGAGAGTTGAGTTAAACTTCAAAGTCTCGTAAATCTCAGCTCACAACTGAGTTAAGGTTCAGAATGTGTGGTGCTGAGGGTTAAATCAGGACTCGATCATTAGTGTTAGTCCAATGGCTAGTAATACACACCACAGCTAAACATCAGAAACGTCTTTTAGGCCCTTAACAGTTTTGTGTTTTCTTTCATCTTTAGCAGATATCTATCAAAATAAGTGAATATTTTTACTGAATTTTCTTTTTTTATATTGCAGGTTAACAGATTTTCTTTTTTCATATTTTATATAGTCTTTGAAGCCATTCTAAAAAAAATTATTATGAATAAAGTCACATTTTCTATCTGTATATATCCTTATTCAAAGTCCCTTCCTCTTCCTCTCAGGTTACTCTCTCTTCTCCACAACTCCCCATCTCCTCCCCAGCATGGGCAGGAGATCCCAAGGTCCCAATATTAGTCAGTTCAGCCTCCACTCCTGGCAGAACCAGTTTCCTCCCCCCAACATCAGGACTGAGTCAGGTGTTCCTTTACAGGGAGTGGGATCCAAGGTGTCAATCTAAGGTGTTTCAGATCCCAAGCTGTTCAGTGGTTATGGTTTGCAGCTTTTTTTCCTTTTTATTTAGAGTCCACTAATAAGTGAGTACATCCCCTGCTTATCTTTCTGGCTTTGACATACTTCTCTCAGGAGGATATTCTCCAAACCCATCCATTTGTCTGCAAATTTAAGATATCATTTTTTCTTACTGCTGAGTAGTACTCCATTGTGTAGATGTACCACAGTTTGTTAATCCATTCTTCAGTTGAGGGGCATCTAGGTTGTTTCCAGATTCTTGCTATTATGAATAATACTGCTATGAACATAGTTGAGCTAATACCTTTGGAGTGCGACTGTGTCTACTTAGGGTATTCACCCAGAGGAGATATCGCTGGATCCTTGGGGAGATTGATTCCCAGTATTCTGAGAATCTGCCATACTGTATTCCAGAGTAGCTGAACAAGCTTACACTCCCACCAACAATGGAGGAGTTTTCCCCTTGATCTACATCCTCTCCAGCATAGGCTGTCATCTGTGTTTTTAATCTTAGCCATTCTGAGATGTATAAGGTAGTACCTCAAAGTTCTTTTGATTTGGATTTCTGTGATGGCTAAAGATGTTGAGCACTTTTTCAAGTGCCTTTCAGCCATTTGTAATTCCTCTACTGAGAATTCCCTTTTTAGTTCTGAATGCTAGCCAGTTTTTGATTGAGTAATTCAGGGTTTTGGGCTCTAGTTTCCTGAGTTCTCTAAATATTTTAGAGATCAGTCCTCTGTCATTTGTATGGTTGGTGAAAATCTTTTCCCATTCTGTAGGCTGTGTTTTTGTCCTATTGATAGTATCCTTGGATTTACAGAAGTTTCTCAGTTTCAAGAGGTCCCACTTATTGATTGTTGTTCTTAGTTTCTGTGCCACTGGTGTTATATTTAGGAAGTGGTCATCTGTGCGAATTCGTTGAAGGGTATTTCCCATTTTCTTTTCTATCTAGTTCAGAGTGGCTGGCTTTATGTTGAGGTCTTTGATCCACTTGGATTTGAGTCTTGTGCAGGGTGAAAGGCTTGGATCTATTTGCATTTTTCTATACACTACCAACTAGCTGTGCCAATATCATTTGTTAAAGATACTATCTTTTTTCCATTAAATAGTTTGGACCTATTTGTCAATGATAAGGTGTTCATAAGTTTCTGTGTTGATGCCCGGATCCTCAATTCGATTCCATTGATCCACAAGTCTGTTTCTTTGCCAGTATCAGGTTGTTTTTATTACTGTAGCTCTATAGTATAACTTGAAGTCGAGTATAGGGATACCTCCTGAGGTCCTTTTGTTAAGCAAAATTGTTTTGTTAATCCTGTCATTCCAAATAAAATTGAATATAGTTCTTTCAAGGTCTGTAAAAAATTGTGTTAGGATTTTGATGGGCAGTGCATTGAATCTGTAGATTGCTTTTGGTAGAATTGCCATTTTTTCTATGTTGATCCTACCTATCCAGGAACATGGGAGAGCTTTCCATTTTCTGATATCCTCTTCAATTTCTTTCTTCAGGGATTTAAATTTTTGGTCAAATAGATCTGTTACTCCTTTGATTATAGTCACTCCAAGGTACTTCATGCTTTTTGCACCTATTATAAAGGGTGATGTTTCCCTTATTTCTTTTTCAGCTCTTCTATCTTTAGCGTATAGAAGGGCTACTGATTTCTTTGAGTTAATCTTGTATCCTGCTACATTGTTGAAGATGTTTATCAGCTGTAGAAGTTTCCTGGTAGAATTTTGTAAATCACTTATGTATGTAATCATATCATCTGCAAATAGAGACAGTTTCACTTCTTCTTTTCCAATTTGTATCCCCTTAATCTCTTTCGTTCTCTTATTGCTTTAGCTAAAACCTCGAGAACTATATTCAATAGATAAGGGGAGAGATGATATACTTGTCTAGTTCCTGACTTTAGTGGGATTGCCTTGAGTTTTTCACCATTAAGTTTGATGTTGGCTGTCAGCTTCTTGTAAATCGCTTTTATTATATTGAGATATTTTCCCTGTTTTCCTGATCCCTACAGAGCTTTTATCATAAAGGAGTGTTAGATTTTGTCAAAGGCTTTTCAACATCTAAGGATATGAATATGTGGGTTTTTTTCATTTAGTTTGTTTATATAATGGATGACATTTACCATTTTTTATATGTTGAACCAACCCTGCATTTCTGGGATGAAGCCTACTTTATCATGGTGGATGATATTTTTATATATGTATGGTTGCCAAAATTTTGTTGAGAAATTTAGCATCAATATTCATGAGGGAAATTGATCTGTAATTCTCCTTCTTTGTTGTGTCTTTGAGTGGCTTAGGTATTAGGGTAATTGTAGCCTCATAAAAGGAAATTGTCAATATTCCTTAAGTTTCTACTGTGTGAAATAGTTTGTGGAGTAATGGTAGTAATTCTTCTTTGAATGTCTGTTAGAATTCTGTACTGAAACCATCTGGACCTGTGATTTTGTTCTTGGGAGGCTTTTAATGCCAACTTCAATTTCCTTAAGGGTTATCGGTTAGTTTAGGAAAATAATCTGGTCTTCATTTAATTTTGGTAAATGGTAGCTGTCCAGAAAGCTGTCCATTTCTTCTAGGTTTTCCACTTTTGTGGAATACAGATTTTCAAAGTATGATCTGATAATTCTCTGGATTTCCTGGGAGGTTTGTTGTTATGTCCCCCTTTTCATTTCTGATTTTGTTGATGTGGATGCTGTCTCACTTCTTTTTGATTAATTTGGATAAGAGCTTATCTATCTTGTTGACTTTCATAAAGAACCAAGTCTTTGATTCATTGATTCTTTGTATTTTTTCTTTTTGTTCCAATTGTATTGATTTCAGCTCTAAGTTTGATTATTTCCTGCCATCTACTCCTTCTAGGTGAGTTTGCTTCTAATTGTTCTAAAGCTTTCAGCTGAGCTGTGAGTTCTCTAGTGTGGGATTTCTCTAGGTTTTTCATATAGGCATCTAGTGCTATGAATTTTTCTCTTAAGACTGCTTTCATTGTTTCTCACAAGATTGGGTATGTTGTGTATTCATTTTCATTAAATTCTAGGAAGACTTTGATCTCTTTCTTAATTTCTTCTTTGACCCAGAGGTGGTTCAGCTGAGTGATGTTTAGTTTCCATGAGTTGGTAGACTTTCTGTGATATTTGATATTGTTGAACTCTACCTTTAGGCCTAGGTGGTCTGATATGATACACGGGATTATTTCTGTTTTTTTGGTACCCATTGATATTTGCTTTATGACCAATTATGTGGTTCAATTTAGAGAAAATTCCATGAGGAGCTGAGAAATATGTATATTCCTTTGCATTTGGGTGGAAGCTTCTGTAAATATCTATTAAATCCATTTGCATCATAACCTCTGTTAGACTCCTTATTTCTCCGTTGAGTCTCTGTCTGGTAGACCTATCCAGGGGTGAACGTGGGGTATTGAAGTCTCCCACTATTAGGGTATGAGAATTGATGTGGGATTTGAGCTTTAGCGGTGTTTCTTTCACATAGGTAGGTGTCCTTATATTAGGGGCATAAATATTCAGGATTCAAATCCCCTCTTGGCCAATTTTTCCTGTGATGAATAAGTAATGACCAACTTGGTCCCTTTTATTGCTTTTAGCTTGAAGTTTACTTTGTTAGATATTAGGATGGCAACCCCAGCTTGTTTCTTAAGACCATTTGATTGGAAAATCTTTTTCTAATCCTTTACTCTCAGCCTATGTCTGTCTTTGTGGTTGAGGTATTTTTCTTGTATGCAGCAGAAGGATAACTTTTGTTTTTGTATCCATCTTGTTAGTGTGTGTCTTTTTATAGGTGACTTGAGTCTATTGATATTAAGGGATATTAGTGGTCACTGATTGATATTTCCTGCTATTTTTGGTGGTAGCTTGTATGTATATCCTTTCTCTGGGCTCTTCTTCTGTGGGATTAGTGACTGTGATTTCACGGGTATATCTGGGATCCTTAGGTTGGAGTTTTCCCTCTAATGCTTTCTGGACGGCTGGATTGATAGATAGGTATTGTTTCAGTCTGACTTTGTCATGAAATATCTTGTTTACTCCATCTATGGTGATTGATAACTTTGCTGAGTATAGTATTCTAGTTTGGCAGCCAGGCTCTTTTAGTGACTGTATAACTTCTGACCAAGCCCGTCTCGCTTTCATTGTTTCCGTTGACTAGTCAGGTGTCATTCTGATGGGTCTGCCTTTATAAATAAGTTTGCCCATTTCTTTTGCAGCTCTTAAAATTTTCCTTTTTTTCTGTGTTTTGTGGCTTGATTGCTATGTAGTGGGGCTGACTTTATTTGGGGTAATATCTATTTGGTGTTCTGTAAGCTTATTGTATCTTTATAGGCTTTTCCTTCTTCAAGTTAGGAAAGTTTTCTTCTATGATTTTATTGAATACATTATCTGTGCCTTTGGGCTGGTATTCTTCTCCTTCTTCTATTCCTATTATTCTCCCAAGTTAAGTGTTTTCATTGTGTCCCAGATTTCCTGAACATTTTGTGTTATGGCTTTTTGGTTTTAGTATTTTCTTTGACTGATGTTTCTATTTCTGCTACTGAATCTTCCAATTCATAGATTCTCTCTCCCATCTCTTGGATTCTGTTGGTTATGCTTGTATCTGTGGTTCCAGCTCTTTTCTTTAGATTTTCTATTACCATTTGCCTCATATTGTGCCTTTTTTGTTGCTTCTATTTCAGTTTTTAGTTCCTGGAATGTTTCTTTAATTTTTTGGGTTTACCTTTTCTTGGTTTTCTTTCAAGGATTTGTTCATCTCTTCCAATTTTTTGTTTGTATTTTCCTCTATTTCCTTAATGGAATTTTTTATATCTTCTTTGAAGCCTTCAATAATCTTCATAAAGGTATTTTTGGTATTGTTTTCTTCTGCTTCCTCTTCACTGCTCTGTTCAGGTCTTGTAGCTATAGAAGCACCAGTTTCTTCTGTTGTTGCTTTGTTGTTGTTTATATTGTTATATGTATTTTTGCACTGGAGTCTGCCCATGGCTTCAGTTGTTCATGATTAGGTAGCTCCCAGTCAGTTGTGGCAAGAGAGCTTGTGTGTCTCCTGTCTCCTCTGTGCAAGGGGTCTGCTCTGACTCTGCTTTGAGCAGGTGTCTAAATTTCAATGCCTCAGTCCTTCTCTGATGATGCAGTTTGCCCTGGAAGCAGGGCCGGCCATGCTTGGTCCCCTCTTTTAGGTGTGGTTGAAGGAGCCCCTCACAGCCAAACCCCAGTCTTGTCTGTAAAGGGAAGTCTGGGGTCAGGAATCACAGACTGATCCTGGTTCCAGATCCTATTTTTACTGAATTTTCAATGACCTAAAAGCATATGAACCTCCAGACAACAATGATGATCAGTGACAACATGAAATTAAGACAAAGGAGGCAACAGTAAAAAGCAATTGCTTTTCAAAGTACTTACCTGGAGAGTGCGTGTGAATGTTTACCTATTTGTATGACAATATCAAGAAAATTAGCATCTTCCATGTTCCAGCTTCTTGTTGTACAAGAGATGATATTACTACTGAGCTCAATGGTTGTTTTAGGATCTAAGAGTAATAATGTAAGTGAGATACTTGGCATCCAATTTGACACTTCCACTCATTCCTTCAAAACTTACATTTTATTATCACTAAAAACTCATGGTCAACAGGTATTTTTTTTCAGATTTGACAAGTTTTTCAAAGAGTAAAGTAGTCTATATGTTAATTCCTCATTTCTAATAGATACCTGATGTTCTGACACTATGTTCTATTACAGCCAATGGGAAAGCATTTTGTCTTTGAGAGATAAACTGGTCATCAGTATTAATGAAGAATTAAGTGGTCAATGGTTACTAGTACCTATTATTGGTATAGTGATGATAAATGAATCATTTTCAAAGAATGCTTGTATTTTACTTTTTTCCACTACAAATTTTACAATATCAAGAAAACTAAGAAAATAACATTCTGATAATATATAGATAAGTGTAGTGATCCCAAATTATCACTATAAGAATAAAAAAGAGATGACAGTGATAAAATAAATTTTGAATATAACCATGTAGTTCCTTGAAGTTCTCCATTTTACATTTTAAAGCACATAATCTTTTTTGAACTAGTTATCACACACATCCTTATTGCTTTTAAGAATACAAATTACTCACCCCTAAGTCTAATTCTAAGGCAGCAATTGGTCATTGGCAAAAAAGAATGAAACATGCAAATGTATTATGGCTTTCTAGAAGATATTCTGATAAAACAATGGCCTACGTTCAGGAAAATTAGCCTCTATGTTTTCAGCAATACGAAGTATTGAAATAAGTATATTGCAATATACCCTTCAACTCCAAGAACAACTATCAAATGTTATAAGCACAACAATGAGGTAAATAATAAAGATAATTAGTGACACTTTCAACAGGGAAGTGATAGAAAAACATCTAATGAGGTATAAATACAAATTAGAAAAATTCATTCTCTTGAATGTGTTAGGATTTTCAGGCTATTTTCTCTTTAATTTAGTTATTAAGTCAACTTTCTATGTTACCAATAAGACAGAGGACTAAGAAGGTTCAATAACATATTCAAAGACTCTAAGAACAACAAAGAGTATTTATCAGCAATTATTCAAGAATTTCAGCATGATTCAGTATCAGAAAATATGTAAATATTGACATAATGCATATTCTAAAACATTAAGAGTGATCTTCATCATACCCACTATCTACTGTCTTATAAATAGACTTTCATGGCATTTAGGAAATTTCTGCACTCTCCTTGACAAAAAGGTCCCCCAGAAATGACATGCAATACTATGCAAAACCTTAAAACAGATAAAGGCCTGCTATCTTACTATAACTGAGATAAACTCAAACACCATAATCAGCACTGAAAATATCATTCTGGAGATGGGTAAATGACACAGTCAATAAAGTTCTTGCCATTAAGCATAAACACCTGAGCTCAGCACCCAAGCATCTACATAAGAGTTGAACATGGAAGAATAAGCCCATAATCTTAGCAATGGGGAAGAAGAAAGGTCCCTGGAATAACCAAGTCTACCAATCATTCAGTCCCTGGTTCAATAAGTTATGCTGCTTTTGAAAACAAAGTTGAGAGCAATAGAATAGGACATGTAAGGTTGACTGATCTCTGACGTCCCCATATATTTTCACACAAATGTATACACACACACACACACACACACACACACACACACACACACAGGACACATTTAACTACATATCTGTGTGATAAAGTAATACTATCTAGGATACTCAATTCAAGTTTGACATCTGTTCAGTGTGTGTGCTTACCCTTGCATCACACACTTGAGAGAATGCTTCAGTTTGTCTGTCTCCTTTATTTCCTCATCACCACCAGGTAGGAGAAAAAGAACATACAAGGAAGCACTGAAAACTTGAACAAAGTACAAAATATAAAGAGTTAAGACAAGTTTGCTTCTAGTATAGATAGAGAGAGGCACTGTCAATCCCCTTTCTGGTTCAGTAATAAGCCAAAATAATCCAAGAAAGCCCTTATGTTTCCTCCAGTTGCAAACAGTTCATTATAGATCTATTAATGGTGCTGTATGAATTAAAGAGTGAATGGTAGATGCTTGTAGTGTTTATGCTGATCTTCACCCTACGGTAGTACAAGCCAGCACAAATCATTTCATCACTAGTAAATGAGGGATCCAACAGGATCTAAAACCTACTCCATTTTGGGGTATTATTTTAAAACAATCTAAAAGCTTTCTTATTACTGTGCTTTCTTTTTGTACATCTGGATTTACAATACAATAGTTACTTAAAACTTAGCCTTTAATCTATGCTTAGAACTTCTGACATTTTAAACATCAACATTAGAGAATAACTTTTTTTTTCTTTATACCAGAATCTAAAAGCTGATAGGCCCCTTTCTGTAGTTACACTCTCAACAGTCACACACTCCAGCAGTTAACTAATTTTCCAACCCAGTACTTGAAGATGACACTTTGACAAATTTGTGAAAGGATTTCTTGACTATTTATTAGTTTAATATATGAGAAGGTGCATCTTAAGTAATGAAAATGTGTTTCTAAAATATCTTCATACATTTTGTCCACTTTAAAAAATAGAAGAACTTACAGAAATGTTGCAAAATCACCAATAATTCATAATTAGCAAATGGCTCAACTCTATTTCTAATACCATTGCAATTAAAAACAGTTCATTATAATTCTGAGTTCTAAATTGCTTTTCCAGCAATACTTGTGCTTCAATGCATTTGAATATATATTACCTGACACTTTGCAATCCTTTAAATGAATGAAGCACATGCATCACATTTTCATCTTTAATCAAAATTTAAACATGACTAAAGAAGATTAATATCTACTCCAAGCAACAAGCAATGGACCAGGAATTAATGTGGTAGTAACATTTATGTTGATCTGAGGTGTGATATCAATAAACATATCAATGTAACATGCTCTTTCTCTTCTGTCTCTGTGTTCAAAGTTATGATGTTTTCAAAAATCATAGAAACCAAGATCTAAGACTCCAATTCTTCAGTTCACATAAATAGGTTAACCTTTTATGTATATCTTTCTTTTGCTACAGAAAATCAATTTCAGGGTGTTTTTAGAAGACTCATAATTATAACCCCACAGTAAATCTGATATTTTTTTAGCATATTGAATTTGTTATCTAGACCTATATTTGTGCTATAAATGTTATTTAATCATGTCACACACAAAGTTTTGTATTTAGCTCTTAAATGTTTTATTTCATAGGTTTAGGCTGAATTTTTCAAAAGTGTATACAGCAAGGAACAGATATTTTGCAAAGTGCCTCATACTTGCTCAGTATTTGCTTGGACAAATATCTGGTTTATTGGCACAAAATAGCAGGATGGAATTAAGGATGGGAATAGGCACAGGAACAGAATGACTGTACACATCAGCATAGGACTAAGTCAGGAAGGCTGAAAAGGTATGGCCACTTTTTTCTCTGACCTCTTAAAATCTTGGCTGCAACGGTTATTGCCCACTCTTCTATACTTTAATTATCCCAAGAAATAATTGTACACATCATCTCAGAAATTTCCCTCTTATCTAATGTAGGACATAGTGAGGTTGACAACAAAGGTACTTAACATACTATTTTATTTCAATTTCCAGGGAGACATCATTTGCCTTTAAAATCAAAATTAAGCATATGCTTTTGGAATGGCAGAATGGTTAGTGGGGTTATGTGACAGCAGCACAAGAAGTTAACTTCCACCATTGGAAGAAATATTTTTTTTTATAAAACTGTTGGTATTTTTAAAATTATATTTTCTTAATTCTGAGTATTTTTCAGTTTGTGTTTAGAGAAATGGTTACTATTCTTTGTCTTAAGCATCTCTAAATTCAGTGGCAATTGTTGATTATAAATTATCGAGAGTCATTAAGTAAATAGCATCATCCACCATTTTTTGATACTTAGTGGAAGTCATTACAATGCCATTTCATTGATTAAAAGAGAAGTTTACGAATACACTTAATATAAACAGCACTCTATTTATGTCAAGCATATGGTGATGGAGTAGATCAGAACAGGATATTGTACCAACAGTCACACTCAGGATCCTGGCCAATCAGATGAGAGTCATTTTTTATTAATTAAATTGTGTTGGGTTCATTGCTGAGGTGCTGGCCTGTCACGTGACAAGATTCAAATTAGTGTGTTTGAATAGCAATTTTATTATGTTTTAATTTTGCTGCAATGCTTATAATTTTTTCTCTTTCCCCCTCAAAGACGACAACAAGCATTCATCTCCATTTGCCCTGGTGGCTAAAGACATTGCAGCCCCCCCCCCACACACATACACACAGGAAAAAGAACATTATGGAATCTGAGGAAGAGAAACATTAACTGTCGATTCAAATCTTAAGTGGGCTCTTGAAAGGGTAGTTATAAAATTCTAAGCTTAATGCATAAAACAGAATGGATTGAAACTGTAAAAGTTTGCCTCTAGGCATAGTTCTTTTATAATGTGATTTTTTTTTTAATCCAAACTTAGTTTTCTGACATACAAAGAAGAGAATAATTTAGGGAGTCCTTCAGCCATGAAATCCTAAAATCTTTTCATCTAACTCTGCTTAATTGTATAAAACACATTAATGTCCAGAAATAACCTGTATTAGCTGTTTGAGATACCTTATGATAACCTGTGCAACTCAGAGCTGATTCAGAAACTGCTGGTTTGAAGTATTTATTTTTGTGTTCTGTTCTATGTTGGTTTATTTCTTATGATATAATATATTTGATTTTCCATGTAGAATTAAAATTCTTTTAGCCATCACATTATGATTTCACTAATATCCTTAAATTCAACCTCATTCAACCTCAGCTAGTTAATATACAGATGTGTATTTGACTATCAAATTGCAGAACACTCTTGGTATCTAGTAGACAGAGTACAAAAGATAACTAACTCACATCAATGTAAAGCATTACATTTCTATACTCTCAATATTTAGTTAGCTTTCATTTTCAATGAATGGTAGGAAGGAAGGAAAGGGAAGAAGAGGTAAGGAAGAAGGAGAGAGGAAGAAATGACACACAAAGAGAGAGAACTAGGTCACTTATTTTAGTACCAAATGTGGGAAATGTCCTAGTTTGCTTTCTGTGGATGTTTCTTTCTGACCAAAAAAAAAAAAATAGGAGAAATGGGCTTATTTCATCGTCTACTTCTAGATCATAATGCATTATTGAAGGAAGTCAGTAGAAGAGCACAAGGTAAGATCACAAAACTCAACACACTGGAAAGTACTGACTCACTTTTTTGATTCATGACCAGTTAACTTTCTTGACACCCAGGACCACATGCCTAGGGATGGCATGCCCATAATGGGCAATGGGTAGGTGTCTATCACATCAATCAACAATCAAGATAATTCCTCACAGATATGGCCACAGGCCATCTTATCTGAAAAAAATCCCCCAATTAAGGCTCCCTTAGATGCCTCTAGACTGTGTTACAATGATGGCTGAAATGATTTAAGATAGAGACTATGTAAACTATATCATCATATTGAATGTTTAAAACATCAAATATTATCTGTAAATAGTTACTTTCAATCTTCATGGGAGAGTTTCAAGAGGTCAAGGAGCCAAATATTATGAAGCATGGGTTTTAACGGGTTGTTATTGTCATTTTATCATTTGATAATCATGGAACTTTGAGCAATGTATTTCTCTTATTTAATGTTTATTTTTTTCATTAAAACATATCTAACTATATCATTTATTGTTATGAGAACTGAAAGAATTTTATGTACAAATTAAGTAATTATACCTAAAATCTGTCTAAAATTGTCTCATGATGATGGCTAATGATGCTTTTCATGAAAGTACGATTCAGTCAACTAATTTACTAAAAAAACCAAAAAACTATACAGATCAAAGTTTTTCTTACCCAAAGTTGTTGAACTAATTTAATATTTTACAACAGGGAAAACATTGAGACATAGTTTTCTTGAAATGAGAAAATAGGGCAAGAACTTCTAAAGTACTTTTTTACATTTAAAAAATGTATGGAAAAAACCCAATTTCATATGCTATAAAAAAGAAAGTACTTGCATATAATGAAGTTGGTGCCAAAATAATAAATAGCATTGGGAAGAGAGTGTAAAAAGCTGTGCTGAACAGGAGAGGCTCCTAAGATATTAAAGCCACCCACAAATGAATCAGAAAAGAGCCACAAAACTTTGTGGATTCCACTGGTTGAAAGACTAGAAATATATTGGTAGGTGAAGTGGAAACAGTTTCCAACACGCTTTGTTGTGAAACTGCCCATATTTTCATATTTTCTGCAGTTGTATGCACCATAATTGTCAATGACTACAGAAAATGACCACACATACAGTGAAGATTTCATAGAGCCCTGAAAGCCAAACTCCATGTAAATAGTTAACAATCATAATCTACAGTTTTTTTCCATCATGGGCTTAATTTCCGCCCCCCCCCAAAAAATTGTCTGGTGAGTAGGAGTACATTGTTTGAAGGAGTTGAAGAAGTACTTTTGAGGTGTTTTCCCATTCAGCAAACTATGGGAAAGATGGAGAACTGTTCAACATGAGGCATGTTGTCATTATATTTATTCTGGGCCTTTCAGCACTGTAATTTATCTCTGTGCTAAAACAATATGAATTGTTAAAAAATGTACTTCTGCACAAAATGAAACAATTGGACTGGATCTCCATTGAATTATGCATATATCTTAGCTAAAAGAATGGTATTTTATGAATAATGAAAAACCTCACACCCTTCTTCAAGAGCAAAATACTACTTAAAAATCCTTATCAGTATATTTTAAGGATCATTCTCCCAGTTATAGCTAAAATAAACTTTTGAAAAACATCCATGGTTCTCTGAAAGCCCACGTTCATGCAAAACAGACTGCATGCAGTCACTTTTCAATTTTATTGAGATGGGGCTTCTGGAATGAATCACTAAATGGAAGCAGGGTCCCATTTTTAGGAGTATAAAACATCTTATAAATGAAATTTCTTCAAGATTAGCTGCATCCACATGAATCTGTACAGCCTAGAAGTATGTAAGTTAGGTGAGAGGAAAATTTAAAGTGTTAAAAAGTATATGAACATGAAGCTGAAAGTGGTGGTACACAATTCTAATCCCAGTACTTAGACTTTTACATGGAAACATCAAGAGTTAAAGGCCATTAATGACTACATAATGATGATAATGATGTTCAGTCAAGCCTAGGCTATACTAGTGTGTCAACAAAGAAAAGTAAATGTTCATCTTAAGAAAAAATCCTTTACATGCCAATGAAAGACCTCTGATGTATAAACTATTCTTGTGATACCTTTCACACATGATCAGAAGAAATCTACAGTGCTACATAACAGGTGAGTGGAACTCAATGATGTGTATGCCAGGGGTAAGAACAATGAACCATTCCTCTAGTATGTAAGAATTCTGAGTTCAAATCCATTTGTTAAGGCTATAATATAAACAATCTTCCTTTCATATCACATAGCATGAATTATTCGGTTATCTTATATTTGTTGTTCAATATTTTCAGACTTATATTTGTTCACTCATTCATTCATTTATGTATATATGTATATGCAGGTACACACATGGCACTTGTGGAGGACAGAGGACAGTATTCTTACACAAAGATTCAGGAGTTGAGCTCAGCTCATTAAGTTTGACATTAAGTCCCTTTAAGACACTGAGCCAATTCTCTAGTCCTCTAGGTTTCTCAATACTACCCAGAGTATTTTAAATGTCCACTAAAAAAATGAGCTCTTCAGTATCAGGGGTGACAAGTTGCTTGATTCTCATTTTATATTAAATGGCATATTGTAGATGCTTACTATGAATATTTGTTTAATATGATGCCAATAGTAAAACCATACTAGGAATGTACTTTCCTCTGTTTGTCAAACCATTTAGATCTTCTGAAGATTAAAATTACATAAATGCATAGTTACATTGATGAAGATTTACATAATTGACACTGAAGACAACACTATGTGTAAACAATCTTTAACTTCCATCTACTTGAATGGCAGTACCAAAAATAACCTTTAGTTAAATGTTTAGGGAGAGTTATCTGTCTACGGCAACCAGAGAAATTAAAAATGATTATATTTCAATGGCAACATTTCTATTTTGCCCATGTGTGGGTGTACATTCCCTAATGTAAAAAAAGAATAAGGAAACTCACAGAAAGACTGATAATAGCACAAAGAAAATGCTTTTGACAATTTGCCCCTTTACTATAATTATTGTTATAAGTAATCAGCCTTTTGGATCTACTTTATCAGTTTCTCATGTTCACTAGTATAACAATCAAATGCTGCCCCATGTACATTGTGAAACACTGACCTCTTCTCTATATACCTACATAGAATCCCTAAATCTTTATGCACCAGAAATCCTGAGGAGTGCTACATACAGTAGATTTATATGCATACATACATGTACCATACTTATCCATGTACATAGACAGGTACCAAATACCAAGATTAAATCAAAACCAGATTAAAGACCTAAACAGACCTATAATACCAAGAGAAATTTAAGCTGTTATTAAAAGTCTTCCCCCCCCCCAAAAAAAAGCCCAGGACCAGATGGTTTTATTGCAGAATTCTACCAGACATTCAAAAAAGAACTAATACCAATACTCAACAAAATGTTCCATCCAGTGGAAACTGAAGGAAACCTGCCAAACTCTTTATAAGGCCATAATCATCCTGATACCCAAGCCACTCAAAGATGCAACAAAGAAAGAAAGCTACAGAACAATTTTCTTCATGAACACTGATGCAAAAATACTCAACAAAACTCTGGCAAACCAATTATAACAACATATAAAAAAGAGCCCTCTACCATGATTAAGTAGGCTTCATCCCAGAAATGCAGAGATGGTACAACATACAAAAAACTATAAATGTGACCCATCATATAAACAAAGTGAAGGAAAAAAACACATGATCATCTCCTTAGATGCTGAAAAAGCTTTTGACAAAATCTAACACTTCTTTATAATAAAAGTTCTGGAGAGATCAGGAATAAAGGAAAAATTCCTAAGTATAATAAAGACAATTTTCGAGAAGCCAACATCCAACATCAAACTAAATGGAGAGAAACTCAAACCAATCCCACTAATCTCAGGAACTAGACAAGGCTGTCCTCTGTTTTTTTATTCAATATAGCTCTTGAGGTTTTAGTCAAAGCAATAAGAAAATGAAAAGAGATTAAGGGGATACAAATTGTAAAACAAGAAGTAAAACTCTCTCTGTTTGCAGATGATATGATTGTATACATAAGTGATTTACAAAATTCTACCAGGGAACTTCTACAGCTGATAAACTCCTTCAGCAATGCAGCAGAATACAAGCTTAATTCAAAGAAATCAGTAGCCCTCTTATACACTAAAGATAAAATGGTTGAAAAAGAAATAAGGGAAACATCACCCTTTATAATAGCTGCAAAAAGCATTAAATACCTCGGTGTAACTATAACCAAAGAAGTAACAGATGTGTTTGACAAAAACTTTAAATCACTGAAGAAAGAAATTAAAGAGGATATCAGAAAATGGAAAGATGCTCCTGGATAGGTAGGATCAACATAGTAAAAGTGGAAATCTTACCAAAAGTAATCTATAGATGCAATAAAATTCCCATCAAAATTCCAGCACAATTTTTTACAGACCTTGAGAGAACATTATTAAGTTTCATCTGGAATAACAGGAAAGACAGGATTGCCAAAACAATTTTGCTCACCAAAAGAACCTCAGGAGGCATCACTATCTCTCACTTCAAGTTATACTATAGAGCTACAGTAATAAAAACAGCTTGGTACTGGCATAAAACAGACTTGTAGATCAATTGGATTGAATTGAAGACTCAGACATTAACTCACACACCTATATACACCTGACTTTTGACAAAAAGGTAAAAAATATTCAATGGAAAAAAGATAGTATCTTCAACAAATTGTGTTGGCATACCTGGATGGCAGTAGGTAGAGAAATGCAAATAGATCCAAGCCTATCACCCTGCACAAAACTTAAATACAAATGAATCAAAGACCTCATCATAAAACCAGCAACACTTTACTTGATAGAAAAGACAGTGAGAAATACCCTCAAACACATTGACACAAGTGACTACTTCCTAAATATAATACCAGTAGCACAGACACTAAGAACAACAATCAATAAATGGGACCTCCTCAAATTGAGAAGCTTCTGTTAGGCCAAGAACACAGTCATTAAAACAAAACAGCCTACAGAATGGGAAAAGTTTTTCACCAACCATACATGTGACAGAGGACTGATCTCTAAAATATTTAGAGAACTCAAGAAACTAAAGCCCAAAACCCTGAATTACCCAAACAAAAAATGGCTAGCATTCAGAACTAAAAAGGGAATTCTCAGCAAAATTTCAAATGGCTGAAAGGCACTTGAAAAAAATGCTCAATATCTTTAACCATCAGAGAAATGCAAATCAAAAGAACTTAGAGGTACTACCTTATACCTCTCAGAATGGCTAAGATTAAAAACACAGATGACAGCCTATGCTGGAGAAGATGCAGAGCAAGGGGAACATTCCTCCTTTGTTGGTCAGAGTGTAAGCTTGTTCAGCCACTCTGGAATGCAGTATGACAATCTCTCAGAAAACTGGGAATCACTCTCCCCAAGGATCCAGCAATAACACTATGGGCATATACCCTAAAGATGCACATTCACACCCCAAAAGCTTTAGCTCAACTATGTTCATAGCAGCATTATTCATAATAGCAAGAACCTGGAAACAACCTAGATGCCCCTCAACTGGAGAACGGATTGACAAACTGTGGTACATCTGCACAATGGAGTACTACTCTGCAGTAAGAAAAAGTGATAACCCAAAATTCATAGGCAAAGGAATGGATTTGGAGAATATCCTTCTGGGTGAGGTCTCACAAACCCAGATATATAAGCAGGGGATGTAGTCACTCATTAGTGGACCTTAAGCAAAAATAATCTTATTTAATTGAAAGATGATGGGTGAATAAAGTGATATAACACATACACACACACAGAAGAAAGGAAGTATAGATTTGAGAATTTTCTATTCACAGAGGGTATATTTTTATAGGCAAATTAATGGGACTAATAAGATCTAACTTTTGTATTTTAAAACTAACTTAATGTTCATAGATACATGGCACAATAATAGAGATTCTCACAACAACTCCCAGCACATTTTCCCTGATGGTAACAGTGATCACAGCTATAGTTACAACATTTTCCCTATGGTAATAGTGATCACAGCTGTAGTGATGACATTTTCTCTATGGTAACAGTGATCACAGCTATAGTGACAACATTTTCCCTATGGTAACAGTGATCACGGCTATAGTTACATTTTCCCTATGGTAACAGTGATCACAGCTATAGTGACAACATTTTCCCTATGGTAACAGTGATCATGGCTATAGTTACATTTTCCCTATGGTAACAGTGATCACAGCTATAGTGATGACATTTTCTCTATGGTAACAATGATCACGGCTATAGTTACAACATTTTCCCTATGGTAACAGTGATCACAGCTGTAGTGATGACATTTTCTCTATGGTAACAGTGATCACGGCTATAGTTACATTTTCCCTATGGTAACAGTGATCACGGCTATAGTTACATTTTCCCTATGGTAACAGTGATCACGGCTATAGTGATGACCAAAAGTTTCTATGGTAAGTTGTTATGCTCATACTGCAACTCCCAATCAGATTTCACCATTTTTAAAATGTTGTATTTCTAAGCCAATTCCAAGCTGACAATGTTTCGTTCTTCATTTTTCTTTTAAGAATTTGACATTTTGAAAAATTACCAGCCATTTCTTTCACATTCTTCCTCCTCAAGTTTGCCTGATAGTTTCTTCTGACTTTAATGGAGTTGTGTTCTTGTCTATAAAGGAAAGATATCATGCCATTTCTTCCACACTCCAAATGTTCAGGGTTTGAGATATCCCTGTGTTTTCCCTGTCAATATGCAAGGTGGTAACTGCCACATTTGTCCCCATAAAGTTGCTGTCTTTCCCTGTGTATTCAGAAGGAATTTGACATTCTACAGTTATTGCTTATCTTACCTCTGTCCACCCCTTTCTTATGCTCACACAGATCTTACTGAATGGTCATTGCCCTGACTCTGATGGACATTTCTCTGCTTTCTCCTTTTCTTTTATGCGCATCCCACCTTTCTGAACATATTTGTTTATACTTTAATCCTAAAATATAACTATTTCTAATAATAGAGATGTTTTGATAACAGAAAGAAAAAATATTCAATTATGCATTCCTTGTTTCAGTAAAATAGGCATCCTCTTGCACATAAAATATCTAGTTTTACATTTGATATCTTACTTTCTTTGAAAAGAGAAAAGAGCAGAATAGAATTAAATTCCATTGTCCATATCAATTTTCTATCTGGGAAATTTGTGTTTATCATTTCATTAAATTTTAATCACATCATACCAATTAATGTACTTGCAAATGTTTAAAAATATGTGTTATTTTTTAACGTAAATTATACTATACTGCATATAAACTTTTTACATGCTTTTGTATTTAATTTAACTTGGTGTCTTTTTATTTGTCAATGTTATTAACTAATCTATTTATTTTAAACTGCCAAACAATATTTCATTGAGTCAATAAAATATGCTGAATTTTTAGACTTTATCCAATACAGTAATACAGATAGTGAATTCTTCATTCTTTGAGGTTATAGAATCTCTACTATAAAATTAGAATCTATTCCTTAATTAATTACATCTTAATTATTGCTTGGTTAAGAACATCTGTAGTTATAAAAACCAGAAGTTATAGAAGACTTATTGCCTCCATAAAGGGACATATATAAATTAATTCATATAAGACATCATGTTTTCCATCATTGTAGGCATTAAAGATCAATTGTAAGCTTCACTGGTATATGATCTAGTGGCAGAGATTCTTGTGAATAATGTGGTTGTCTAACTGCTGTTATTGGTTTACCATGAACTTAGAAGGAAGGCTGTGTTCCAGTTTTCCATAGGATCAATATAACTAGGCTTCACCGGACAAAAACAGATGTCAAATCTCAACTGAAGGTTGCATTTTAAACATTCAAAAGGAAAATGTTAGCAGAACTACTGAGCAGGAAAAATGTACCAAAATTAAGAGCTTAGCACTCAAAATGGGTGCATTTTGCAGAACAGAGCAGAACAGAGCAGAGCAGAGAATGTCCTAACATGAAGCTGTGACATGAATGGCACCTCAGTGCCTGGTAACGTGCAATTACATCTTTTTCATCTGACAGTTAGTTAAGTAAAACAGCCTTAGGTGAAGTCCAGGCTCTGCTATGTTTCAGGATTTCTCGCACCAATTACTTGCAATCTCATTATGTCCTTTTCATTTGTTATTGAAGAGAGAATATTAAGTACTTTATGGAGATTTTATGATATGATATGATATGATATGGATATACTGTACACAGCTTGGACCAGGGACCATCAACATTAAAGAGACTATTGATATGTTAACACGTAAGTCTAATCATTTCTATTTATTTGAAGCCCCCATGAAGTTCCTCCTTTCCATGTTGGCAATATTTGCTGTTTTTGTTCAGGTTTTCTTTGGGAAGCCATGGTGTTGAGACTGTTGTAGAAGAGGGATAGAATCATTTTAAAAGCTGAAGAAAAAGGAATGTTGCTGTTACAAAGCTCATTCACTCCTCAGGGGTACTGGAAAAATTATTTCAGGGTTTTGGCAAGAGTCAAAGGTGTTAGTTTAAGGAATAACAACTTTATGACAATTTTATCAAAAAAAAAGAATAAAATGAGAAGATAGTGAGACTTCAAGAAAGGAATTCACCTTGCTGGTTGTGAGTTGGACAAAGTGACATTATATTCTTATCTACAGTTTGCACTTGATTTGGAGTTGGAATGGATTTAAAGGACACAACTCAACTCATCACACTGTTTTTTTGACCCAATGTTTGATGGTCTGCTGCAGATACACCCTAGTACTATAACTTCTTAATTAACTTTCAGAAATACAAAATTTCTCCATCTAAGAATAATGCCTTTTGGCTCTGTTGTAAGGCAGATTGTAGTAAGTCAGCCTTTATATGAGTTAGAAAGTGTAATGCACAAGAATCCTCAACCACATTTATTCTCTATGAATGCCATGCCCATGTCTGTTCTTTACAATTCGTTCACTAAGTTGAGGTTCCCTGATTATATTTGTATAAGTACCCATTTATTAAGCTCGCATCCACATCCTGGGGCCACTGCTACTTCTGTGTGGAAAACATGAGACCTGTCAAGTACAGGGCTATGAGACATTTAACTAAACACCCCTCATTCATTCTGTTCCACAGTTTTAAAATGATGCTTGCAGCTCCTGAACTCTCTCGCTTTAAGGTGAGGAGACTGGAACATTTCACTATATTGCAATTATTCAAAGATTCAATGACTTATTCTGAAATCAAACAGAACTTCTTTTCAATGCATCAGGGGCATCTGCAAGCAATGGGATAAGGCAAAGTTGAGTACACTAGACAAAATATGAAAAAAAATTTTCTTGTCAGAGACTCTCTGTTGGAGGTCTCATGCATTTTGCTTCATATTCTGTATTTTATGATAGCTGAAAATGTTGAACATTTTAGCAGTGTCTTGGGGATGAAATGACACATCAAAGCAGGCTTTTCCCCATGTCATTGTTTGGTTTTTACCTGGAGGTTGTAAAGCTGAATTCGTATATAGGATATGTTCCAAGAGTCCTCAAAATGCCAGCCTCACATTAGTTGACTATCAGTATTTGATCTTCAATCATGTAGGAAACTTAATAGTTTTAATAACATTTTAGAAGTTATAATAATGCAAATATGTACAGAAACTTATAAAGCAGTATTGGAAAGTTAAGAGATATGAATGTCAATGAATCTATCTTGCCAATGAACTTAGTGTGCTCCTGAGTATATTTGTGTGGGACGTTTTAGGAAGCAAATAAGAGAAGCATAGGTCTGTTGTGATATCCTGCTTTTCTTTGATAACAAGCTTTCCCCTCCCAGTAGCAATGATAATTAAACAAGTGTTTCATGATGTCAGGTGCTGTTAATGAGACATGGCATGGTTGGAGCTTCTCTGAATTTCCTCTGGGTAATTTTCTGTATGGGAAGATGAAGCTTTTTGTCTTTGGGGGCTGAGAGTAAAACACAATGCACATGCCTTCTGTCTGGGAGGTTTCTACAGAGCTGTGAGGAGAACCACTCATTTCGCTAGGATTGTAGCACAAGTTCTCTGTTCTTAGAGAAGGAGAGCTGTGCAAACCAGAGTGACATGGGATAGCGAGATACTCTTCATCTACCAAGTTGGGATATCAATTGTGTAAATTCAGCACAATAAATGTATGAATTTCAGACATTACTCTAAGTTGGCAAGAAGTTGATGTGGAAGATAATAAGGAAAAAGGTTTTGACAAAATATATAATAAAACTGTAACTCAAAACAAACAAGAATGGAAATAAATGAAGCCTTTAACCACACACAAAGAAGCCTTACAATAACAAGCTACTAAAAGGCATGTACTATCTGACGCTAGTAATTCTCTAACATTTGTGAATCAGGGTTCAAGGCATCACAATGTTGCTTTTCTGTAATAAACCTGATGTGTTATCCAGCAAAGGATACCCTGTGGCCCAAGACTATTTTTTAAACTGCTGCCTTGGAACTTTCTAAGTGTTAAATGATTCTGGACATACTTACTTGCTTTTGAAATTGCTCCCACATGGTTAATATTTCTGACATAGCCTATATACACTGCCCAGAAGATAGTTGGGTCATGTAGTGATTGTCAAGTCCCTGAGTACACATCTCCACTGAAGAACAAGGATGACAATAACTGCCTTCTCATTTTCACAGGTGTGTCAAATACAGTTATATATCAGATTCTTCTCTTTGATAGCTTTTGTAACTTATGGGATAGTTTTACCAGTACTGTGAGGCTGTATTTTTGTCATAAGCATGAATCAAACCCACATTGACAGAGAAGTATATATAGAGATCTTAATTTACCCCAACAAGTATAAAACCAAAATTTTGGCACAGTAGACCACTTAGGGAATCTACTAGGTACCACTCTGTAGTTATGAAAATACATTATGTCTATATATCCTCAAGAGATTGTTAAAGACAAGCAGAATTAATGCAGAAGAATGTCTTTCCTTTTCGTCTTGAAGCACAGAGTTTTGAGATCAGATGTGCTGTAATTAGTATGTCAACTCTGCAAGAGCTTGTACAAATAGAATTCACACAATCATTAGGAAAATAAGGAGCTCCTTCCTGTATCTAGTTTAAAAGCAGAGTAGACAGACAGAAGGCTTCAATGGGATTAGAAATAAAAGTCCCCTACTACATAATAAATCTCCATTGTTGTTCTTAGGTGCCATTGTCCTGAATTACACCTTAAGTAAAGATTGCTGTTCTGATTCTCAAAGAAACTGTCTGCATTTGAAATGTTTTTTGTTACCTATAAAACCATTAATTGCATTATAGTCAATAGTCTATAAAAGAACAATTTTAGTTCTTACTGCTTCTTAATCATATGCTTGTTAGCAGCAGACGCACAGAAAATTAGAAGCATTTATGACCTGTGCCTGCAAAGGTCTAAGACAGTCTTTATTACTAATGGCTGTATTAGAAGGCATGTTAGATTTACAGTTTACAGGTAACTGGCCACTGCATTTACTGATAATATATACTGTGACAATGATCAATGTAATGACCCTGTCTTTAATGCACAAGACAGACCATTTTTCTTTGCTTCACTATATGTTTTATTGGCAGGAATGCTGAATCCTAATTCTTTTTCAAACTACTTTATTTAAAGATTTTGATGAGTCTCATAAACTTAAAAACTTGCTTTTACTATCCTCATGATGTAGTCAGACACACATCTAGTATCACATTAACCAACTCTTTGTGAGTAAACAGTAAAGTCATAAGAAATCACTGGACAGATTGTTTCCACAAACGATCTTCATTACTCATGACTCTCACTCAGGGAACTTGGTTTTACATTGTTGAGTATAAACCAAAATAATGCTTCAGTGCTTTGTAGATGTTGGAGTGATTCTTATTTTTTATAATCTTAAGTCACAATATATGCATCATATTATAAGACAGTTTACAGCATGAATGCGAATTGAGTTTTCCATGACTTGCTTTGAAAAATAACCAATTTTGCTTAGAATAATAACTTAAACACATAAACTTTGGACTAAGAGAACATCTTACTTACTGCCTAGCATTCCTAAAGTGACAGCAAAGAGATTTTAAATGCATCAAAACTTGTAGAATAACAAAATGAAGAGAAGAACGCCACGGCGCTGTTTTAGAAGCTACAAAACAGAAAGGCAAGAGCAAGGACGGCGCTTTGCTAAGAAAGCCAGTTCCTGAGCTCTTTATATACCTTAGAGATCAGTCCTCTATCACTTGTAGGGTTGGTGAAAATCTTTTCCCATTCTGTAGGCTGGCGTTTTGTCCTATTGACAGTGTCCTTGGCTTTGCAGAAGCTTCCCAGCTTCAGGAGATCTCACTTATTGATTGTTGGTCTTAGTGCCTGTGCCACTGGTGTTATATTTAGGAAATGGTGGCCTGTGCCAATTTGTAGAAGTGTGTTTCCCACTTTCTCTTCTATTAAGTTCAAAGTGGTTGGGGTTAAGTTGAGGTCTTTGATCCACTTGGATTTGAGTTTTGTGCAGGGTGACAGGCTCGGATCTAATTGCATTTTTC
>PVIH01008957.1:45093-82593 GCA_004025045.1 Sigmodon hispidus | reverse complement strand
GACTCCAGTGGCCAGATACTCAGCTACCCAGCAAGTCACAAAGTAAGAAACAAAGAAAAGTATACAGGAGTAAAAAAGGAAAATCCCAGATGCAAAAGATAGATTGCATAGTTTGTTATAGCTAGCTAGCTAGAAACAAGCCAAGCTAAGGCCAGGCATTTATAATTAAGAATAAGACTCCTTGTGTGATTTATTTAGGAGCTGGGTGGTAGCCTCCCCTAAAAGAGTAAAGAGTAATAAACCAAACAACAACATGGATTCCCATCATTGGAGTCCCATCACTGGGTCCCATCATGGAATCCTAGCACAGGGTTCCAGTATGGCGTTTCAGCACGGAGTAGATTCAAGGAGAGGAACTAGAGTTTAGAAACCAGCCTGTGCTAGATACCAAGATTCCACCTCAAAAAAAGCAAAACAGGACTAGAGAGATAGATGCTCAGTGTTTAAGCATCTGTTCTCTGGCTGTTCCTGCAGAGGAGCTGGGTTCAGTTCCCAGAACCCACACAGCAGCTCAAAAACATCTGTAACTACAGTTCCAAGAGATTCAATGGCCTCTTCTCCAATGATCCGCCCTTCCCAGGGATTGGGGGGGCAAGGATGGGGAACACATGTAGTGCACAAACATACATGCAGGCAAGGCACATATACACACATAAAATAATAGCAACATTTTAAAAAGCAATACAAAACAAATACCCACAGACAGGCAGAGAAAAAAATCCTACTCCAGTACCTGGAAGATCCACCTCACTTATACAAAGATCCCTCCACAATGTCATCATGTGTTTTACATAAGTCAATGTATGTGTATATATAAGAAGTCTGGCTTGTACTTTATATTTTATTAATTTTTTATAAAATATACTTTGGTCATATTCTATTCCTTCTCCCAGATTCTCCCTGCTTCCCCAACTTTTGTGTTTTTTCTCTCCCTCAAGTAAAAAAAAAAATCAAAACAAACAATCATGCAAAAAAGCACACACACAAAAGCACAGGATTCTTTTAGTGTTGGATACCTGATCCTGCACATGGGTCCTACCTTAGATTGTGGCTGATACACTCACTGTCACTCTACTGGAGAAAACTAGGTTTCCTTTGCCAACAGAAACAGTATGGTTTTTAAGGAAATCACATCATATAGTTAAGGTTCTTCTTGTGAACTAAAAATCTTTTTTGGGGTGCAGTTCAATGGTAGAGCACTTGTTTAACATGAGAGAGGCCCTGAGTTGAGTCCTAAGCTCTTGGAGGGGAGAGGTGACTTGTAATATTCTTAATTCATATGATTTTTAAATTACATCTTATTTTTGCTCCTTTGATTTTTTTTGATAAACACAATACACCTGAATTAAACTGAAGTGTTTTAAAACTAGGTTTCCTCTGTGTGATGACTAATTTCAATTTAATGAGATATGGAATGACCCGGAACATAGGCCTCTGGGCGTATCTGTGGAGGATTCCCATAGCTAGGTTAACTCCATAGGAAGACATGCCCATTATGGATGCCCATTATGGGTGGCACCATTCTCTGGGCTGGGATTCTGAACTGTATAAAAAGGAGTGTGAGTGAGCTGAGCACAAGAACTCATCTCTCTTTGCTTTCTGACTGCAGGTGTAAGGAGACTAGCTGCTCGCACACCTGCTAGTGTCATGTCCCTATGATTGTGGACTGTAAGCTGTAATTATGAGCTGAAATAAATCCTTTCTTCCTTCAAGTTTGTCACTGGTATTTTGTCACAGCAACTGGAAAACAAAGTACTTCATAAGTGGCTTATGTTTTTATTTTGATTGTTGTTGTGCTGGGAACTGGATGCAATTCTGGCCTCTTTGGACACTCCGCATGCATGCAGGCAAATAGCAAATAAATTGAAATCTTAAAAAAAAGTTATCCATTGGGCAGGCTTGAAAGCTGCTTGGATTCTCAGTGTCTCAATCATCCATGGGCAATGACTGATTGCAAACATGACTGCCTTGATGTGTGTTCATTTTTTTCTCAATCCATTTCTTGACTAGACCACACAAAAGCCAGCTAACACATTAAAATAAGAATCATATTAAGATTTATTTTTTATTTTTAAGTGCATGTATGTGTGTAAGTATGTGCATGTGAGAACAAGGCCCACAGAGACCAGAGGGGTTGGACGCCCTGCATCAGGAGTTATAGGAGTTATGAACTGCCTTATCTGGGTGCTGGGTATCTAACTCAGGTCCTCTGAAAGATTAGTGCATGCTCTTAAGTGCCAAGCCATCTCTCCAGCACAATTTTACACAACTACAGAGAGACATTAATGATCACACACTGTCAAGGAGACAAATTTAAGTCGTTTTCCAAATTTACCCTTGATTTTAAGCACTGTGAAAATGAATGTTTGGCAGTGCACTACTAAACACTGTCAACAGAGGGTGCTAGAGAATCAATATATTAGAAAAAGATCTCCCTCACCCCCACCCTGATTCTGGTGGGCTTTTCCTTGGGTGCTCCTTGTGTAATGTACGATTTCATCAGAAACCGGAGTGACCGTGATTATACACCACCATGCTTTAACAGACTGGCAACGTCTTTAGTCTACGATCCTCTAGAGCATGCCATACAAGAAAACAAGTCTTGAGCAAAAGATTGCTAATTTTGATTCTCAACATGACAACCCTGGGAAGAGGGAACTTTGATTGAGGAATTACTTCGATCAAATTGAAATTGTTGGCATTTCCTGTGGGTATTTTATTTTTAATCGATAAGGGATGGCCCAGCCCACTGTGGGTGGTACTATACCTAGGCAGGTGGGCTTTGGGTGTGTAAGAAAGGTAGCTGAGCCATGAGCCTGTGAACAAGCAAGAGTTCAAACGGTTCCTATCTGCCCCTGCTTGAACTCCAGTTCTGATTTGCTTCAGTAATGGACTGTGATCCAGAAGTGTTTAAGTAAAAAAAAAAAAAAAAAAAACCCGAAAAACAAAAAACCTTTCCTCCCCAAGTTGCTTTTGGTGTTGGTGTTTGTCACAGAAATAGAAAGACAAATCAGGCCAGTGGCCTAACACTCTAACTGCAGCATACACATCTTCTCAAGGGCACAAAGAATATATTTCATGATAAGACATGTGCCAAGTCAGAAAACAAGTTTTTGTGAGTTTAAAAACTAGCCAACTGCAAGTTCCAGGGGGAGTGTACAAGTCCAGTAAACCTTATATTTTGTTTGAAAATTCAAACAATAATACAGTGAGTGTTTTGCTGGAGGCAACTACTTTATCCAGGTCCATGGTAGCATACATCTTTAATCCAGGGACCTGGGAGACAGGTGGATCTCTATACATTCAAGGTCATACACTGTGCACTTGATAAAGTCAATGTTGCAGGCTGGAGAGATGGCTCAACAGTTAAGAGCACTGGCTGTGCTTCTAGAGGTCCTAAGTTCAAATCCTAGCAACCACACGGTGGCTCACAACTATCTATAATGAGATCTGGTGCCCTCTTTGGGCCTTCATGCATGCAGACAGAACACTATACATAATAAATAAATCTTAATAAAAAACTGAATTGATATATGGTAGTTTAAAAACACTGCCTTGCTTCCTAATTAGGTGTCAGCCCTTTAATCTACCATTATATCCATACATCCACCCAACCACCCATCCATCTATTGGCAGACTCTCAGGTAGGCCACCCAGTTTAGCCTTAACTTGCTTTGTAGTCACGGATGACATTAAATTTCTTGCTCACCCTCCACCTCCCCAGTGCTGAGATCACAGGTATATGGCAGTTTCAGGTTTATGGGATCAACACTGGGCTTTCAAGTACCTAAGGTGAACATTTACCAACATAGCTACACCCTCAGCCCTACTGTTGCTTTTAGACTGCCAGTATAAATCTAATGTGAAAAGGGCAACGAAGATTAATAACAGAATATGTTTTGATATTTGGACTTACAGGAATGAACTCCAGAACCATGCACTTTGTATATAGCTGTTCTGGTTGAATACTATTATGCCATATTAAGGTTCTATGTGAACTGTCTGTGGACTGCGGGCACTTTTGTCTAACAGTATAAATATTAAGACCCGCTAGTGAGTAAATTGCATGTTACAAACAATGATAGCAGAGCCTCTCACTTACTTTAATTCAGTTGGAACCTCCATACTTGGTGTGGAAATTTCCAAAACTTATCACATCAGGGTGCATGGAAATTTTAAAAACAGGCTAAGCGGGAAAGAAACCTCTATTTAATGAAGCTATAGTTTGGTCAGTATAAACTGTCCAGACGTTATTGCTCTTTCTCCACTGCAGCTCAGGCCTCTTGATTCCTCCGTCGTTTTCGGAGCCGATCAGAAAAAGCCGGACTTCCTAAGATGGCAGGAGCACAGAGAAGTGATGGAGTTTGAGGGGTCAACCTCCGCCCCTCGGCCCGCAGCAACCGGGAACCATCTCTGAAGATTCTGAAATCTAGCAGCCGCAGCCGTGACCAGACCCTAAGCCTGAGCAGCAGGGACCCGCGGGAGCCACCGCGTTGCCGGGGCGACACTTCCTGCCGGCGCGCGCAGCCCCTAGAGCAGGAGAGTTGCGCAATGGGTGGCTAGACTAGCCCGGCGCCGCGAATTAGCCCGCGGGAGCGCGCTCACGGTCGCGCGTCTTCGCTTCCCAGGCTCCGTCGCTGACGCGTCGTGGACGTTGGGGAGCGGGAAGGCGGCGGCGGCAGCGGGGCCGGGATGAACAGCGGCGGCGGCTTCGGTTTGGGCTTAGGCTTCGGCCTCTTCCCTACGGCGGTGATTCAGGTGACGAACCTCTCGTCGGCGGTGACCAGCGAGCAGATGCGGACGCTCTTTTCCTTCCTAGGAGATATCGAGGAGCTGCGGCTCTACCCCCCAGAGTGAGTGCTGGAGCCCGGCGGGGGGGAGGGGCGCGCCGCCATCGAGACCTCGGGCGCGGAGGCTGGGGCGGGGGGGGGGGCCCCCGAGCGAGCGCGGCCGTCACGTGACCGCGCGCTTACCTAGGCGGCCATGTTTGATAAGGGCACAGGGTCGGTTGCCCGGTTCTCCGCGTTGGGATTTTGTTGATTAACCTCTACGCGCAGTGCTTGCGAAGGACTTAGGAGTGACTTTCCCTTTCGAGCATCTGGGACTGTGGTTGATGTCCGGGCTTCGAATTGGGTGTCCCCGACCCTTAGGTTCCCCCCGAACTTAAGATGGCCGCAGGTGGGCCCGCTGCAGCCCTCATGGCAAATGCTCGCAACATTTTTGCACTGCGAGAAACCGTGGAGAATGCCTGCAACAGCCCGGACCTCTAGGTCTTAGTGTCAGGGTGCTAGTGCTGATGACAGCTATTTTTGTTCTCCTGGGTGATCATAGACATTTACCATCTTTTTGGTTTTTCCAGCCGAGCCCTTATCTACGATCTTAAAAGATCACGTCAATGCCTCCTTTTAGCAGCAGGCTGCATTTTCCTCCTAGAAGGTCACATCTTTGTAGGCTTAAATCTTTGAAAAAGTATAAAACAGTGCAGAATTATCACTACGGCATATATGTTTAAAATTCAGTTCTAATTGGCATCTTTATGTCAAGATTACTTTCCAGGTAGTGTAGTTTAAGTGGTAAATTTCCTTAGGCAATGCTAACTAATCAGATAACTGATTAGGTTTTCCTGTTCTTATCAGTGTAGCACTCATAAGCTTTCATTTCAGATCACAATATTTTGTTCCTTATGCTAAAATCATTTGTTTTGTTACCTATGATATTTTGGTAAAAGAATTAGGCTTATTTCATAGTGATGCATATAGCACAGATTTTCTCTCTACTATCTTTAAGTATCTTTGAAACCACTGCGTATGAATGTCTTATGCATTTGGATATGTAAAATTCACACTTTTTTTTATTTTGGAAATACTTCATTCATCCAGAATATTCTCTGCACTCTCATTCATTGATTTGTTGGCATAGTTATTAAAATTTCATTTGTTCTAGCTGGGTGTGATGGTGCACATCTTTTGTCCCAGCACCCGGGAGGCAGAGGCAGGTGGATCTCTTGAGTTCAGGGCCAGATCTTTGTCTATGGCATGAGTTCCAGGACAGCTAGGACTCTCTGTGTACAGGGAAACCCAGTTTCGAAAAACAAAACGAACAGACAACAAAAAAGAGAATTCATTTGTTCTAGTAGGATCGTCCCCTTCCCCCTTTATCTAGTGTATCTTCAGCGCTTTGATACTTACCTCCAGTCTAGAATAGGCTTTTCCCTCACTTTAAAAAAATATTTTATGAAGTTGATATTTTATGAGTTAGTTTATCTTGTAGAATGACATGTAGTCAGTTCATACAGGTTATTTCATCATGCTGAAATTCAAGCAGTAGTCAAGAATACTGCATGAGTGCATGAGCATAAGGTTTGATTTAACCATGACATTGAAACTTGTGCTATCTTTTTTAGCCTTTGAAGATGTTCAGCTGTCTCTTATGAACTCAATATTTATTAATTGAGGAGTCTTCCAGGGGAGGGCCATGTCCTGAAAGGTTGGAAGCCAGTCAGTAAAATATGCTGCCTTTGAACTCTTGTAAATTAACTCTGGGACAATAGAGTATCTGAAGAAATATATCACAGGATATTCTTCAGTCCCAGGGAAATGCTAATTTGTCCTCCCTAACACTTGGGAAGATGCATCTTGAAGAGTCTACCCTTTCTTTTTCAGGGCTAGCCTGAATAAATTTACTTTCCTTCCTGCTTGAGAAAATATTATTATTTAGGGTTTAAAGGTCAGAGAATAAAAAGATTTGCTATTTGCATTAAAATAGAGTCAATATGTCACAAACTAATTCCTTTGGCAGAGTTGTTGCCAGACAAAATCTTTTACCTAGTTTTCTAAATGCAAGAGTGGAGCCTCATTCTGGTTTTGCAGTGGTACTGATGGTAAACTTTATTGGCAGATTTTCCTCTCTTAGTGTAGTTATGTTAGCTGGTCCTTGAGGATATACTTGCAGTTTGGGGCTGAAGTGTATAAAATTGCAGCCAGTAGTACATTTGTCAACGATAATGGTAGTTGTTTTGTGATTAATGTTTAGAAGTTGAGTAGTTGTTTGCTTTAAATTTTTTAATTAAATATAAAAATAGGTCCATATTGGGTGTATTCCTTTTTTGCTTTCCACCCTGGTTTTTTGCAAGGAGCTGTCACTGACCCTGAAGCTCCTGTAGACTGGCTTAGCCACCTCTCTCCAGGGATCTGCTTCCTTGGTGCTGCTGATAAATGGCTCCACACCTTGCTTTTATGCGAGTACAGGATCCTGCAGAACCTACTTGTGTGACAAGTGCATTATCCACTGAGCAGTTTCCTCAGGGGCCCATTTCATTTTCTATTCATGTAAACAGGCCAGTAATGTGGCTTACCAGGTAAAAAGGCTAGCCTCTTAAGCCTGATACCTTGAGTTCCGTCTTTAGAACCACTGTGGAAGGAGAGAATTCAGCTCCTAAAAGTTATCCTCTGACTCTCTGCAGTTCCATACCATGTGCATTCACTTGCACAGAGAATACAGAAAATGTATGTAGACATTCATTGAACATGTCAAGAATTTTTTATCATTCTTTTTTTTGTGTGTTGCCAGATAATTAAGTAACCAGAATTTTTGTTCAACTTTTTGCACAATAGCTGAATTTTATAGTCCCTGAAAACCTATTTATACAAATAGATTTTTTCAGTAAATTTTTCATTGTGATATAATATTCATACAGAAAAATGAACATCATGGTGTGCAGCTCAGTGAATTTTTACAAATTTAAACAAAGCAGTGTAATTGTAAACACACAGATGGAGAAGTGTCTTTACCCAACAAGTTTCCCAGTGCCCTCCAGTTGACTTACCCCCCCCCCCAGTAATTCTTTTTTTGATTTCTAATACTAGGGAGATTTTGCCTGTAGTTTTTTTTTTTTTTTTTTTTTTCCTTGTTTGCTCTGGTTTCTTTGGTTTTCAAAGTTTAAAGAACCAAAGTAAAAGTCTATAAGGACTTAAAGAAGTAACATTTGCCATGTGTGTTAATTTCTTGTTGCCATGGCAACCCCTAACCCTAACCCTAATCCCTATGAGCATCAAAGCAGAGAGTTACTTGGGCTCAGGATTTCAGCGATTTCAGGCTGTGCTGGCTGGCTCTGCTAATCAGCCTATGGCCAGGAAATAACGGTGGTGGCTAGGAGATAGAGACAGACCCCAGGAAGGATCCAGGGACAAGAGAAAATCTCCTTAAAGCTACACCTTAGTACTCTAGCCAGTCCCCATTTCCAAGAGAGTATTCACCTGTATAATAAGTTCAGTAACACCAGTAGCTGAGGACTAAGGCCTTCGACACCAGAGCCCTTTTGGGGGCTACTTCATAACCTAACCATAGCAGCCATTTTATAGAGATTGGAGAACAAGAAATAAAGTCTGATCTCACATGACTCCACCAAACTCCTTCCATTAGCATGCATTTTCTTCTGGTCTCCTGTATGTGTTTATTATAATACAGGGTAATCAAAGGATTCATACACTGATTATAAGCCTTGCTTAATCTTAATAAGTATTTTGCATATTTCTGTGCTTTAAAGTAATATTTAAAGACACATGCTGTGTTGAGTATTTTTTAGATTCTGTTATTATATGTTGGCCATTGTTTTAATTTTTAATTAGAACTGAATGAGTTTAAGCTAGGTGCATTTGGAAGTGTTTGATGTCAGCAGTGATTGTTAGGTCTGTAGACAGTGTCAGCAGTTTATAAGAAAGACTTAGAATTGTGCCTTCCAAAGTACTATTGGAGACTTTAGATAAATGTTATATTGGTTTATAATTTCATGCATAAAGCTGTTTGTTCATGTTTTGGATTATGTGACTTCCATAGATCCTCTAAAGCAGTGGTTCTTAACTGGTAGGTTGTGACCCTTTTGGGGTCACATGGCCTTTTCACAGTGATTGCATAAGACTATTGAAAAACATAGATATTTACATTGTTCATAATAGTAGCAAAATTATAGTTATGAAGTAGCAACAAAAATAATTTTATGGTTGTGGTCACCACAACTATGTTAAAGGGTCTCAGCATTAGGAAGGTTAAAAACCAATATACTCGGGGCTGGAGAGATGGCTCAGTGGTTAAGAGCACCGTCTGCTCTTCCAGAGGACCTGGGTTTGATTCCCAGCACCCACATGGCAGCTAACAACTGTCTGTAGTTCCAGTTCCAGGCAAACACCAAGGCAAATAAATAAATAAATAATAAATAAATAAAGTTTTAAAAAAAAAAAAAAAACCAATATACTACATACCTTACATGTACTGTTCTAGTGATCTTCAGAGTAGACCACTTTCAGTCAGGTTTCTTAATCTTACTGGTATAGCTTCCATGTTTCGAGCAAGCATGCATGTGTGTGTGTGTGTGTATGTGTGTATGTGTATATATAGCTGGTTTACTATGCCCATGAATATTATTTAAAGTGAAGTGGGTTTTAACTAGAGATATCTAGGATGGATGCATTTTTTATTTTAAGTAGTGCATATTTAGGTTTGCATTTTTTTTACAAAAGGGTCTGCCAACTTAAGAAATGGACCTCTAGTGATGGCTTGTCAGACTCTTGATTAGAGGGCTAAACATCTCTGTTTCGATTCCTAGGGCTTTAGTAGGCTTTTGCCTTGCTTCAGCTGGGAAGGACAGATAATGCTACCAATCTCACATAAGTGCTAACATTGTTTATTTAAAAAGATTTTTGCTAAATTGAAGAATAAAGGTTGTAATGTCTATAGAGCAACAAGACCTCCTGGGTCCTGGGCCTGGGAATCAGAAAGGCAGTAGCAACCAAAGTTACTCTGCCTTTTGCCCTCAAGAGGTTGTTTATTTTTGTATATCTTCTTTGGTTTTTTGTGGACCTACTCTCTACTCAAAAGCAAACTACTTTTCAGAAACAATCTGATTGTTTTGAGTTCATTTATTGGGTCAAGCCTTCCTACCCAAATTAGGTGGTGTTGGTCTGCCAGGAAAATGAACTTTTGTGGCAAGTGACTAATTTGTGGCTATAGAAACTTAGAGACTGTGTTGGGGATTTCAAATAAATTGTACTAATGCCCTTGCTGAAGCTGCATATAATGCTCAGCAAGGGGAGCCTGTGGCCTTGGTATCTTTGGATGGTTTACAGAGGACTTGAAATGGAGTTAAAGGAGAGATGGAGAGGACATCTGATTCCCTAAGTGAAACAGCATGTCCAGAGTCTCCATGTTCAGAATAATGTGTTCTAGGAGCCACACGTATGTCTGGAGTTCTGGGTATATATAAGATGGAGCTGGAATGCAAAGGTGCCTCCAAAGAAATGTAATCTTAAGGGATGTGATTCAGTTTAGGGTTTAAGAACCACACAGGCACTTTTGTTTAGATCATTAATAAAGGATTAAAGTTAGACAAAGAGTGCTTGATTAGGAAACTAAAATGTAGGTATGAATTGCTGAGGTTCTGAACTAAGGCATCAATTGTGGGAATGAGGAAAGACTTGGCATACCATGTATTTGGGAGGTGATCTCAGGGTTTATTGATGCTTTGGATGAGGAAGTTGGAAAGATCAAGGACCAGGAGTGACTCAGGATTGGCAACTCAAGTCTCGGTTTGACAAGAGAGATTATTTCTTAACACTCCTTGGTAGTTCTTTCTGAGAATTGGCCTCAGTGAGGCTCTCCGAGATGCAGTGGACAATCAGCTTTCTGTCTCTTGAACATTGCTGTTGGCTGTGGCAGAGGACAAGGCTAATCAGTGTCTGCACAACTGAGATGTTAGCTCTGTTGATATTCACCAAAGCAAGTTATTTGAACACAACTAAGTTCATGAAGCAGAAAAGTAGAACTTTGCCAAGCACTTAAAAGGAAGATTGGAAATTTTGGTGAATAGTGTCAGTTACTATCATACTATGACTCCCAGATACCAGACCAGAGAAATGTGACTGTTACTTTTAACTAAATAGAAACTAGGATACAGGGCAGGGCTGGAAAGAAGGTAGTGAATGGACTGTGAGTTTACTGAGGTAAGGGTGCCTCAAAGTGTAATTAATATTCAGCATACAGGCTCTTGGGTCTTATTCAGATCTCAGGATAGACCTAAGTTGGAGATTGGATAATGTAAAGGCAGTGGGCTAAATCTGGATGGGGCTATATTTACTTATGTGACACTGTGTAAAAGGGTCTTAGATGATTGCTGAGAAGTCGTTTTTGGTGAGGGCTACTGTGAATTGGTGACCTTAGGCAGGGAGTAGTAAATTAAGTCAAATGGGAAATAATTAGATTTGTTTTTCTTCAAAACAGGATTTCTCTGTTTAACAGCCTTAGTTGTCCTGGAACTTGCTGTGTAGATCAGGCTACCCTTGAACTCACAGAGATCCTCCTGCCTCTGCCAGGCTTAAAAGCGTGCACAACTACTGCCTGGGAAGAATTAGTATTTTTAAAACAACTTAAGTGGCCCTAGTACTAATATTTATAACATTGATTTAACTTTTTTTTTTTTTAAAAAAACCTTTATTTATTTTTTTGCCTTGGTATTTGCCTGGAACTGGAACTACAGACAGTTGTTAGCTGCCATGTGGGTGCTGGGAATCGAACCCGGGTCCTCTGGAAGAGCAGAGGGTGCTCTTAACCGCTGAGCCATCTCTCCAGCCCCTGATTTAACTTTTAAACACAAATAATTTTTACACAGTATTTGGATATACACGTGTGTGTGTATGTGTGGCTGTAGGAGCAGAGTTCTCAATACTATGCTCGCCTAGCTTTCTCCTTTATAATGTTGTTTAGGACCTTAGCCCAGGGAATGTTGCTACTTCAACTGCTCTAATCTAGATAATACTGCATAGAACTGTCTCTTTGGTGATTGTGGATTCAGTCAGTGTGACTAGCAGTGTTAACCATCACAGGTTGATAAGTGTAACTGTATGTGGCTTTAACCATTTAATGTTACTCTACATTCTCTTAAAGATGGATTTGTTGCTGTATGTGAAGGATTGCAGAGAACAAATTAGTAATAAATGACTGTGGAGGGGGGTGGAAAGATGGCTTAGTGGTTAGAACACGTACTAATGTTAGGGTCCCAGCATCCTCTTATGTAGCTCACTTGTGACTCCAGTTCCATGGACTTCAGGGTTATAGCATTCACATGTGTACACACACACTTGAAAATAAATTTGTTTAAAAAGGTGATTTTGTAATTATTAGTTGAACAGTTACTCAGTGTTTTAATGAGAAATAGTATACATAACAACATAATGCCCATAAAGGTAGTGATTTTTTTTTTTAATATAATGATTTAAGATCATACTATAGACAAAGTCTTCATCAGGCTGCTTCCTAGACTAAGTTCAGTTAAATGGACTAGAATGTCTACTGATTTGCAAAATAAATTACAGAACATTTGTTTTAAAACTTTTTTGGTTTTGTCCTGAAAAGCACATTTCTCTGTAGCCTGAAGCGATCTGGTATATGCAAAACTCCTTGTTTAATTCCATATTTCCTGATTGTATGGTCATTATGAAGTGTTCAGTGATTTCATTGTTGGCAGTGAACCCAGGTCCTCCCATGCTTCCACTAGCTATGGTTTTAGCTCTGTTTTTAGTGAGATAAATATTGGGTAATTGGTTAGGATTTGGAGAGGCTACAGATTGAACTCTTGAGAACTAGAGCTTCTGTAAGGGAATTTTGCCTAAGAACATGTTGTTAGCTGTTTTCGAATGTCACTCAAGCACTGATTTTTAAATTTCACACATCAGGTTTTGTAGACAACCTTAGATTGACTTCTGCTTTCTCAGACAAGTCAGCATTAAATGACTAAAATTTCTGGTTTTATGTGTTGATCATCTTTAGCAATGAAAATTACCTAAGTCCGGTGTAAGAAAGAAATTTCAAATTAAAAAATTATAAAATATGCAAATGTTTATTAATCCATTTGTTTTTCTTTTTATCTTGCAGCAACACACCTCTTGCTTTTTCCTCCAAAGTATGTTATATTAAGTTTCGTGACCCATCAAGTGTTGGTGTGGCCCAGCATCTAACTAACACGGTTTTTATTGACAGAGCTCTCATAGTAGTTCCTTGTGCAGAAGGTTGGTATCTGATGCTTCTTCTTATTTTTAATATCTGTCCTGTCTAACTTTACTAGAAATTGGCTGGTACTCTGTGTGTGAGTCTGTTTGTAAACACTCACATTCAATTAAATTTGGAGAAGAAAAAATACCTGTTAGAAAATTATACTGAAGTGGTTAGTTCATTACTTAAGGATATTTGAAATTTTACAACTGAACATTTAGAAAATGTATCAAATATTTGCTTTTTATAGTTGACTTTGGCTTTTCTATAGCCAATTTGCAGATTGTAAGGAGCTTTTTGGATTTTAAAATCTTAAGTTGGTATGGAAAAGTATTTAAAATACATATGTAAGTATATATTTTGGGACAGAGTTAAGAGTTTCCCAAGCAAAACACTATACAGTCAGCCAAATTGGGGTTGTGATATTTTTCTATTCATTTAAAAAGTACTCAGTTTATTCTTTCAAATATCCTCTTAAAGTAGTTTCTCTCAATTGTTACAAGACTGTGGTTTTGTATTTAGTGTGATTTTTGGTATACACCTGAAACTTTTTATTTAATTGGCTTTTATTGGGGAAGGTAACTGGAAAGCAATTTTAAAAGCCTCCATCAAGGAGTGATGTCAAAGGTGGGAACAGGACCAAAGGTCTTCCAGTTATCTGTTAAATTTTATGTCTTGTATTGCTTTAAAAACATTATTATTACAGATTTTATATTTTTCCAGAGTCATTCATGTGTAATTGGCTTCTGATTTTCACAATTTTAACATACAACTAACTGACTGGCTTATATAGAGAGAGATAGATAGATTTTAAATTTTGGTTATTTTTTAAATTTAAATGTTCTTAGAAATGAACATTTATTTTTTGATAGCTGATAGTGACTATTTTATAGCAGAAACGTATGCTAGAAATAATTCAGTGGACTAAGGTGTAATTTTAAAAACTTAGTAGTTACTAAGTTAACATTAAAATCAATTAGTGCATCAGGAATTTGCTGCACTTTGGGAGTTTTATGCTTGTTTTAGAATGCCTATTTTGGAATGTTAAGAGCTATAAGATATAACTCCTCCCAGACTGGTAATTTTGAAATTCCAGAACAGAAAGTTCTGGGTTTTTTTTTTCCCCACCCTAGATATATTTGAAAGCATATTTCTCATGTTTCAGGGGTTAGAGTAGAGAGGGAAGATGAATTAAAGTAAATTATTTGCCAAGTAGATTCTTATCTGATCTCTTTAAGGCATAGAGAGTCCCAAGATGGGAGAGGAAGAGGTATTAGTTTTACAAAGTTCCATGCCGTGAAACTGCACAGGAAATGTTTCAGATTTTTTTTAACTGGAAATATTAGAAAATTATAGTGTATGCTTTTATAATTACTGATTTTGAAGGGAGAGTTTTAAGTCATTGTTGGAACTTTGTTATAATCCCATACAATCAGAGAAGCTCTGATCTGTAAGAAACTTTTGAGGTTATGAGCATATGCAAATCTTTGTAGTTTGTTTGACATGGTAGAAATTTATAAAAACATAATTATAACTCCTTAAATATTTTTAATGCTATTATTTTGAGAGAAAACTTTACCTGTTTTGGGGTCATGAAAATCTAAACATTTACTGCATTTTTGTATTTCCACATTTATAGCTGGTATCAGAAGAAACTGATACACATTTTTTATTGGTTGTGTCAGTTACAACTGCTGAATTTCACAACTGTTGAGACTGCTTATGCACTGCCAGCAAAGAAGTATGCATTGCTATATTAAATGAGAGAGCAAATGGAGGGAAGCTCTGGGAGAGGAGATGTGATGGTGCTATGTATGCACTGGCTCACTGCATGTCTCACTCCATTAGAAACAGCCTTGTGCTGAAAATGGAAAGGGCCACATTAAATGCCTTACTAGATTTTTCAGTTTCTTTCAATTTGCTGGGTTTTAATTTAGACAGTTTATTGAGAAGAGGGTGGGAAAGTGATGTTGAGCATGAACTGTTGTTAATAAAACATGCCATTTTTAATAAAATATACTTTCATTATACTTGTCTAAATATGACCTCTTTTTGTTGTTGTGTGCATTTGAGATTTTTTATAAATGTTAACACTTAAAAAAAATAAGATCAACATAGCAGGTGTGAGCCTAATCATCAGTCATAACTTTATGTCCACATTTTCTGGTAGATGGATTTTGACTATTAATTTGGTTTTGTATGTTTTCTCTATGTGATATTTGTGCATTATTAGATGACTAGACTGGCCAAGGCAGACCTGTTACACTTGCCTGAGTCAGGCATTGTTTGCCATGCCACTAAACCTGCCGCCAAGTGAAACCTTCATTGGGGAATGAGATCGGAGTCTGAACCGCAGAAGATGGACGCCCTGTCTCTGTTTTTATTGTTTTACTTTAATTTTATTTCTTTTTATTTTGTCCCTTTTTTGTTTTGTTTTGTTTTTGTTTTGTTAAATCTCTCTCACTTTTAACTTGTGAGCTGGTTTTCCAGTTCTTTGTAAATGGTATTCCATTAAGAATTCATAACGTGTTGCAAATTTATGGGGGAATGATTAACAGAGCACAACCTAGAGATGAACTAAATTGCCAAGCAGTAAGTTAGAGTGCAGTGTTGTGAAGATGCTCAGGGCCTTTAATTGGTGGATGTGGGTTGAGGTACATTTGGATCTTCAAACATTAAAACACTTAATAGAACCAGAAGAACATTTTCTGATGAGCTCAGTGCGTTATTTTTTTCCCCAAGTCTACATCTCATAAACCCAACTGATGGCTTCTGATTTATACCCTTCTCATAGAACTTTAGGCCTATAAAACCATCAAGGAAAGTGAATTTCCTTTAACAATCTGAAGGTGGGGGGAGGTCTTTGCCTTTTATTAGCTTGGTCTTAAGCCTTTAGTTGCCTCTGTGGGGAATGGATATTGGAGAAAATGTTCGGTTATTTATTTGCATGCATGGGTTTTTTTTTTTTTTAAATGTTTGATTTTTTTTTTTTTTTGAGATTTTTTTTTAGAGGTTACTAGCTTTTTATGTGGATTCTGAAGTCAGGACTCACAGTAGTGTGAGAGATGTTTGCCTCAGTTTTCTTTGAAGTGTAGTTTGGGGAAAATGCTAAATGCTCACTTGGTTTATACTTCTATATACTTTGGTAGATTTTAGAGGATAAACTTTATTTTGGAACTAAAGCAATGAATAAAAGCAATAATAGAATAAGACAAATAATATTGAGCTTATAGTTTCTGATTTTTAACAGTTTATTGTTATGAAAAGTAGGGAGATTCTGATATCCTGCTGATATTTAAGATAGAAGAGAGGACTACGTAACAAGCTTGGCTCATGTTGAATACCTTATTGTCTGTTTAGCCTCTATACTGTGTGGATAGCTGGGTTTGGTCATTGAGAAAGAATATTAAATTTACCCTATCCCTACATTGGAATTATTAGGTGCATAAATTAGGGTACTGAAGCATAGAATGCACACCTCAGGACTGCAGTTTTTTGTCAGAAATATTCAGGTTTTAAGCCTTAAAAAAGACTACTTATTTCTAATAGATAAAATTAATGTAATAATTAATATAAATAGTATAGTGTATATGTGGGCATATGTAGATGTATAGTAATAGTGGTAACTAATAGTTCATTGATATTTGATATCTTCAGTAAGGCCTACCTTGTTATCATTCTGCATGTTAAGAAATTTGTTATCCAAATTTTAAACCTCATTTTTAAAAATTAGTTAAAACTAGAATTTTACCACTGACATAGACATAATGTTTTGAAAACTTGCCACATATATTTTAGTTTGTGTGATTTCTTTTTAAAGTAGTAGTTTTGAGACAATAATACAAGTGGTTACATATACAATCAAGTTTGAGAAGTATACCCTTTTTTTTTTGCTATGAAGATAGGGAAAAATGTAAAAGTTTTAGTTTGTCTTTTTTTTGAGTCATAAGCTAACTATGACAGATTATGAACTTCAAAGTAAATTTTTTATTTTTTAAGTTGCAAGCATTTTTCTTCACTCTAGAGTGATTTTTTAGTACTAATCCTCTTAGAAAATTACAGGCTTCATAAAAAAAGCATTTTTAAGTATTAGTTACTATTATTCAGATAAGTAGATGCAAATTGCATCTGAAAGTTAGTAGTTTAAGCTTCCAGAGACTAGAGAAATAATTGTTTAGTCCCATGAATTTTTTAAAAATCAATTGCCTAAGGCATCCTCTTTGGGACTGGATTCTTCCTAGGCATTACTGATGTTGGTGAGGTGCCTTATTGAATGGGTTTGGACCTTTTATTAATTGAAGCTGATTGCATGTTCTAGTTTTCTGTTTTCTTCTGTTTATCTGAAACTGAATGGAGTCTTGGAGGGTTGTCAGAATTGTCTGCTCACAGTAGTAGTTTTAGTAATAGAGTAGAGACGCATTATGGAACAAATTTCAATTCGCACATATTTGTTTTTTTCTTTTCTTTTCTTTTTCTTTTTTTCTTTTTCTTTTTCTTTTTTCTTTTTTTTTTTTTTTTTTTTTTTTTTTTTTTTTTTTTTTTTTTTTTTTTTTTTTTTTTTTTTTTTTTTTTTTTTTTTACTAATTTGGTTATTTGCCATTTCTGGGGATTAAACTTTAAAAAATGTTCTTCTTTTCTGTATCTGATGTTCTGTGTGCTATTAGTGACGCAGCCAACACGAACGGTTGTCATGTGTAACACAACTTTCGATCACCGCGAAAACAGCGTCCTGGGAAAGCGTCCATGCTTGATATCGTTTGGTTCATGAACATTAAGTTTCCAGTACAGGTGACCCATAGCTCAAAGTGTTAAATAATTGTCTACATTATTCAGTTTTTAAATAATATTCCATTAATGAGATTGTTAGTCTTTGAAGTTTTGCTCACTTTTATTTTTCCTAATAGAGCAGGATAAAAGGAAAGACTTGTGTTCTTATTTGTTTCTTTGTACGGATCTGATAGATAGATTCATTTATTATTATTATTTTTAAGTGCAAGGGTAATTGTAAAATCATAGTGTAAAGTTGGTGTGGTATTCTGCTTTCCATAATATTTGGAACTTGCCTCTGCAGGTAAAATCCCAGAGGAAGCCAAGGCCCTTTCTTTACTGGCTCCTGCCCCAGCCATGACAAGCCTGGTGCCTGGTGCAGGATTGCTTCCCATCCCGACCTCCAGCCCTCTGACGGCAGTGAGTAGTGTAAGTCCTCTCAGTGGCTAAGGCTGACCTGTGCAAACTAGTGAGGAAAGAGAAAGAAATTATTTTCACTTTGTTGTGGTGGCAACCATCCAGAGTCCATGCTTAAAAATTTACCCCAGGTCATCTTACTTGAGCTTGTGTTGGGGATTACTCTGAAATGATTGGGGACTTGTTTAAATTTGAGAATTTAGATAAGATTATATACTAGAAAAATCAGTTATAGATACTTGGTGCTTTGGAGGAGCTAGATCACTTCCCAGTTCAGGAGGACCAGAAGGGTGAAATCATTTAAAAAAGGAGATGAGCATTTTATTTCAGATAAGTGGTTACCTGATGACTGACAAGATGAAAGATGGTGAGACAAAAATTTGAAATTTTTTTTCTACATAGCATTAAACAGTAATTAATATCTTGTGATTTCCTAGTAGAAGAGTGATCTAACCATAATTGGGTTTTGGTCTTGCTCCTTTTAAAGGAGCATTGGACAGGTGAGGACTGTGACTCTAGTGTTTGACAGGGAGTACATAAGCTTTGTGCTTGTGATGGTCAGTTTGTCACCATCATAGAAGGGACTTCTGAAATTTTGAATCTTCTTAAACAGTATTTTTCTATAAACCATGGAGCAAAATGATTTTTTTCCTTCTCCCAAGATGATTTCTGTGTGTAACTCCAGCTGTCCCTGTTCTTTGTAGACCAGGCTGGCCTTGAACTCTGAGATCTGCCCGCCTCTGCCTCCTGAATGTGGGTATTAAAGGCACCACCACCCAGCTTTCATATATTTTTTTTTCCAAAATGATTTTTAACTAAACTTCTGTGTTTGAGGAACCCATGCTGTGAATTTGGCTGGAGCATAGTTAGGAGAGAGAACTAGGTGTTTGAGGTGAGATAGCACACTGACATTTACGGCTTTGTAGACCATAGAAAGGTATTTAACTGTTAAGTTGGTTAGCCACTAGCATGTTTTCCAAAAAATCAGACTAGCCACTGTGACAAAAATAAATGACACTGCCTTTTCACCTTTAGAATCTGCTTTTATTTAACAGTTGTTAAGTCTTAGTCACTTACACTGTATTTGCACATATTGTCAGTGATGAGCTTCATGGAGAGCACAAGTAGAAATGAAAGGTTTTTTTTTTTTTTTTTTTTTCCTTGAAAAAGATCTTTTGTTACTTCTGCTAAATGCAGAAATTTTTTTTTTCAAATTCTGATTCTTCTATCTCTTCTAGTTTAAAAATAACTTTTAAATACTTTAAAATTAACATGTTTCCTAATGTGTGTTCTGAAAACTGATTTTATTAATGCTTTAGAAAGATTATCCCATGGAGCCTTGGTGATGGCTCAGCATGTGAAGAGTGCGTACTGTCTTACATAGGACCTTAGCTCGGTTCTGAGTGCCTTAGTGGGATGGCTAACAGTCTGCAGGAACTCCAGTTCTAGGGGATCCAGTACCCTGTTTTGCCACCTTTGTGGTGCACCTAACTCACACATGAACACATAAACATAAATGTCAAAAGGTTAATGAAAGATGATGCAATGTTTTTGTCTTTTTTTCTATCATTACACAAGTAGTAACTTACCATTCTAGATTTTTCTCTTCACTTTTGCCTATCTCAGTTTTGTTTTATTCATGTTGATACCTTGCATTTACCACATAGTAGTTTTGGATAGATAATTTAATTTCTCTTGAGATCTCTACCTTCCTCCTAGTCTTTTAGTCAGAGTCTTGTATAGATAGGCCAGGTTGCCTTTTAGCTCTGTAGCTGAGAAAACCCATCAGCTTTTGCTCTGCCAGCCTCGGTATTGGGGAGATTACAATTGTATGCTGCCTTAAGTTTTTTTTTCTAAATTTATTTTTATTTTATGTGAATTGGTGTTTTGCTTGCATGTATAACTTTGTAAAGGTGTCAGATCTTGGAATTACAGACAGTTGTTAGCTGCCATGTGGATGCTGGGAATTGAACTCAGGTCCTCTGGAAGAACAGTCAGTGCTCTTAACCGCTGAGCCATCTCTCCAACCCAAGTTTTTCTTAATTTTTAAAATTGGATTCAGTGATATTGATATCTTAGTTTTGTTTACCAGGATTAAGTTAATAATTTAACTTAATTTAAATGGTATAGTGATGATCTGAGACACAATAACTTGGTATTTTTGAATAACAAAGGTACAATATGTTGATATTGCAAATTCAGTATTTATGAATTGATTCGCTTAGTAAAAAATTTTTGAAACCCCAAATCACTGTTTGCGGTGGACACATACTCTAGAGTACTGACAAACTTAAATCACATAATGGGCATATTTCCAGATGACATCAAGCACCTCCTACCTTGTTTCAGTACTCATGCTGAAAACGAGTATGAGTGCAGTTTGTTTAGTGCCATAGTCTTTGAAATTCGTTTTTATGTATGTTATTCTGCTCTTTTAATAATTCCTCACACACAGTGCCTTTAAAAAAGAAAAGAAAGCTGAGTCCTTAATGATGGAAATGTAGAAATGCTTCAGAGTTGTTTTGCTGACATGTATTCAGTGCTAACATGTACTGACTGAGAGGCCATCAGACAGAAGGCACATGAGAGAGTTTATGAACGCATGATGGACTGCAGGCTCTCAGAAAATCAGAGAATAAAATTAGGGATCGTTTTTAGTATCAGTTTAAAGGTAGTTAAAGAAAAAGAACTAATGTAATCTCACTATTTAAATGCATGTAGCTTAAAGCAAGGAGTCCTTTTGCTCCCCTATTCATGTTGAGTTGATCTACTAGTAGCAAGATTATTGGTTACTAATGAATATTGTGCCTTATAGTTTACTTTTGTTTTTTATAGCTCGGTGTTTCACTTAGCAGTTTGGGAGCCATACCAGCAGCAGCACTGGACCCCAATATTACAACACTTGGAGAGATTCCACAGCCACCACTTATGGGAAATGTGGATCCTTCCAAAATTGATGAAATTAGGAGAACAGTCTATGTTGGAAATTTGAATTCGCAGGTAACTAAGAAGAAACCGAGTGGCAATAACCACTTATTTTTTCTTCTTAAAAATTCTGTGGATAAAGTATTACTTCCTTATTTTTAAAATTTATTTTTATTAGCATATCTTATATAATGGGTTTCATTAAGATGTTTTTATGCATGCATATATTTTGATCGTATCATTTTCCCCATCACTCTGTGTGATTCCATCCCCACCGATCCCCTTTCTCCTCCCAGCTAGTCCCCTTCTATTCTCTTCGTTTCTTGTGACCCAGGAAGTGTAATCAGGATCTTAGTGGAGCATTGGTAAGAGGCTGTTGATAGGATTGGCCCATCATTAAAGAAAATGTACTCCCTCTCCCTGCAAACATTAACTGCTTTATTTACCCAATTTTAAAAGAAAAAAGGAATATACTGTATTAAATTGTCACTCTGCTTCCTTAGACAACGACAGCTGATCAACTGCTTGAGTTTTTTAAACAAGTTGGAGAAGTGAAGTTTGTCCGGATGGCAGGTGATGAGACCCAGCCAACTCGGTTTGCTTTTGTGGAGTTTGCAGACCAAAACTCTGTACCAAGGGCCCTTGCTTTTAATGGAGTTATGTTTGGAGACAGGCCACTGAAGTAAGAAATCTTCAACAAAGACATTTTAATGGTTTTAAAAAAGTTACAAAGTGTTTGATTTAGTTAAAACTTTTAAAAAATAGTTACTGGTAATTTGTGGAAAGGAAGAGACTGTAAAGTATAAGTGAAATGCATGACACTGTAGCAAGTTATATTTGAAGATACCTCTTTTTTCTGTTTTTAATATTTGGTTGGCCATTAACTGTTTGTTTATGATGTATAATGGCTTCATGCATTTTCCTGTATAGTTTTGTAAGTAAGGTTTGTTTTGCGGTGATTGCAGATTAAGGGCAATTTAACTTGTAATTGAACTACAGAACTTCTTGTCATAAGAATTGGCAAATTCCAAGTACTGTTAGGTATTTAGAAGTGTTTTAAATCTGACATTGTGACTTAATCTGCTCATGTTCATCTTTGTTTGTAAAAATCCATATCACTTTTCAGATACTCAAGACCAGAAATTGTATTTCATGCAGATTATTAAGGCAAATGTGGATTTGAGTTTTATAGGTTGATCTCTTAATTAATAGTTTGATGGAATTTTACTCTTAAGTGAGGAGTCACTACTATTGAGTGCTCAGTCTTCTCAGTGTGGAGTAGGTAAGATAGACACAACAGGTGTGTCTCTGTGTGTCACAGAAGCCACCTTGCCTACTAGGGGAGGTTTACCAGTTGCTTTTCACCTCTGAAACTATGTCTTACTCAGTACTGAATAAAAATGACCATGTAGTCAGCTTTTCCTTCATCTTGTGGGGGTATTCAGGTTATTAGCAGAATCTAAGAATAGAAGTGGCCCATCCTTGATGGTGGTGGTACACACCTTTAATCCCAGCACTCAGGAGCAGAGCCTGGCAGATCTCTGTGAGATTGAGGCCAGCCTGATCTATAGAGTGAGTTCTAGCTTAGCCAGGGCTGTGCAGAAAAACCCTGTCTCAAGAAAGATGGGGGGAAAAAGAGGTTCATTTTAATACTGGTATCAGCATTGTTATTTTTTCTAAGATATGTGCAAAAGGACTTGTAATAGTCTATTCAATTGTTGAAGTAACATAGACTTCAGATTTTTTTTGCTTTTCCCTTCGTTTAGCAAGAAATGATGGTAAATGCAGTTGAGTGATTAATTATGGTTTTCTGAGGTTGCTGTTGGCTATTCTGTATTTAGCTATTTTATTTCCTTATGTGCTGCTGAGATACCCTTAGATTTATAAATATGTATATCATACTAACAGTTGTCTCATGTTTTATAAACTATGGTGTGTTTGTGATATACTAATATTTTTAATTTAGAATAAATCACTCCAACAATGCAATAGTAAAGCCTCCTGAGATGACACCTCAGGCTGCAGCTAAGGAGCTAGAAGAAGTAATGAAGCGAGTTCGGGAGGCTCAGTCATTTATCTCAGCAGCTATTGAACCAGGTAAGGCCACAGTAGTGTTGTATAGTCACAGTTTAAAGATCATAGACTCTTAAGATCTGGAAAGAATTTTAGGGTTACACTGCTCAGTTCCTTCATTGTACAAATAAGAAGACTGAAACTCAAGAAATAGTAAGTGGATTACTCAGAACAAGTCAGCACAGACCCACTTCCTAGTACTGAACTGACACACCTTAGCTTAGAGAGTTCTCTGTGACAGCAAGTCAGTGCTGAGGTTAGCTTGCTAGAAGCAGAGTGTGAGTGTTAAGGCTAGAAAGGAAAGAATACATGTGTAAAATGCTAAAAATAGCTTGACTTTCCCTCAGAGTTTTAATTTTAAGACAAGAGAAAGGGCATAGGATTTAGAAAAAACACATTCAGCTTTTAAGATTAAAGGAAAACTTATTTAAAATTTTGTGTTGCTAAATATTTTAAAATCCACTCTAAAAATGTCTGTGTGATTTAGCTTTAATTAGATTTCCTAAATTAACACTTGGAATTTAGCTTTAATTCTAACAAAATAAATGCAGGATGGTCTTAGCCTCACTGTCGTAGGAATTGCAGACATGTTTTAATCATACGTTATGGCAGCAACAAAATACTACGAACAGCTGTTTATAATCATCTGGTTTATATGTACTGCTGCAGGGTGGCTGCACTCAACGAGTTTATGCAATGACTTTCTTGGATGTTTCTGAAGGATAATTGCACAGGAGGAGGATGTACAGAGAGTAGGCCCCTTGCACTATATGTGGTATATTCCACTTGTGCCTAATTATTAACTGGGATCTTTAACTTGTTCTGAGCTTACGCTGCAAAGTGGTTTTTTCCTCCCAGAGTCTGGAAAGAGCAATGAAAGGAAAGGCGGTCGATCTCGTTCCCACACTCGCTCAAAGTCCAGGTCTAGCTCAAAATCCCATTCTAGAAGGAAGAGATCACAGTCAAAGCACAGGTAAGACTCTACTATCAAACTATCAATGCTTAATGTTTTTTCGGTTTTGTTTTTCAAATAGTTTAGATGTCAAGAGTATCAGAATTTAGAAATGACACTAGTGTTTGCTCACCAGGTAGTATGCTTACTGTTAACTAATGTTCCACCAATAATGGTGGAGTTATGGAGTACACCAGTTGCCGCCTAGCCCATTTCTCTTGCTGTGTGCTCAAAGGAAAGAACATTGTTCAGATTGCCTGCCTATAAGCAGCTTTGCCATAGGCCAAAACTGTTCCTTTGGTAATTGGTTCCACTGGTAATTCACAGCATTCAGAAGGACATCTCACATCAACTGCCTAGCTCAAATCGATTGTTAATTTTTGATATTTTAAATAATCTTTAGTTTTAGAAGTGTTTTCCCTATTTGCATATTCTTTATGCTTGATTTTTTTTGTAAGTTAACCTTTTACATATGCTCAACAGAAGTATTTTCATTCTATAATCTGAGAAAAGTTAATGCTGGAAGTAGTTCTCAAGTTGTGGCTCTTCTCTCTGGCCATGCTGTAGTCTGAGCACCAGTGCCATCCTTTTTCTAAGGTCTTTTTGATCATAACTTCACTATTTACATGTTTTCTTTTATATATAATTGCTTTGTGCAAAGGATACCTCAGAGTGAAAATTGGAGCATGTCCTGCTTTGATTACACGTTCCTTGGGAATCAGGCCTGTTTTAGTTAGAGTTTCTGTTGTTGTGAAGAAGCACCATGATGACAGCAATTCCTGTGTAGAAAACATTTAATTGGGTTGGCTTATGTAGTTCAGACGTTTAGTTCATTATCATCAGGTCGGGAAGCATAGTGGCACGCAGGCAGGCAGATATGGTGCTGGAGAGGTAGCAGAGAGCTCTACATCTGGATCCTCAGGCAACAGCAGAAGAGAGTGACTCTGGGCCTAGCCTGAGCTTCTGAACCCTCAAGTTCTCCCCTAGTGACACACTTCCTTCAACACCTCCAGATAGTGCTACTTTCATTCAAACCCCCACAGTGCCTAAAGTGTAGTGAGTCTTCATTGCTGCCGAGTCACTCATGAGAGAATGACGGGAATTGAGGAAGAAGGCTCGAGGAGAGGCCTCACAAGCACCTTCTGTCTTGTTTGTCTTTCTGTGGTGATCAAGGAAATTCAAGACGAGATAGGAAAATAATGTTCTTTCTTTGACTTTGGTAAACTGTACTTCTGACCCATTTAATGGTATGGTACATATACAGTTTGCAAAATCTCCTTTGGGGACTTTACTGTCTCCAGACTCTTACTGAGGCATGCTCTAAATCAAGTGCCTTGCATTTAAGCCAGTGTGCTCTACATAGTTAGTAAATTCCAGATCTGCCAAATCTATGTAGCAAGACATTGTCTTAAAAATGCTCAGAAAATAAGTGCAATAGGAACCAGATACAGCAGTATATAGACCAGGATAGATGATGGATTGCAACATGTTGACAGGATAAAGAGGGTCAAGGAAGTAGGAAACTGCTAAAGAGTAATAAAAGACTAGTGTCTTAGGGTTTCTATTGCTGTGAAGAGACACTATTTCCATGGTAACTCTTATAAAGGAAACATTTAATTGGGGTTTCAGAGGTTCAGTCTATTATCATCATTGTGGGACATGGATGGTGTGTACGTGGACATAGTGCTGGAGAAGTAGATGAGAGTTTTATATCTTGCAGACAACAGGAAGTGAACTGAGACAGGGGACAGTATCATGAGCCTAGGAAACCTCAAAGCCCACCCCCACAATGTCATACTTCCTCCAACAGGCCATACCCGTTTCAACAAAGCCACATTTCCTAATAGTGCCACTTCATATGAGATTATGGGGTCCAGTAACATTCAGACTACCACAATGAGTTTCCTGAATCTTGTTTTGAATGTTTATAAAGGAGATCCAAGCTCTTAGGCTGAGAAAAACTAACTTGTTTATTAACATTGGTTTCTTTGATAATTTGTGAAACTTTACGTGTTTGTAAACATTAGGGCAATTACTGAGTTATTTATTCTATCTGCTACCCATTTTTAAGGTCTATGAGTTTGCATATGTTTTCTTTCTCTAGGATAGTGGTTCTCAACCTGTGGATTGTTATGAAGTAGCAATGAAATAATCTTGTGGTTGGGGGTTACCACAACATGTGGAACTGTATTGAAAAGTCACAAGATTAGAAAGATTGAGAACCATTTTCTTTTCATTATGGGTAAATTGAAAGTTGACAATTGTTCTTGATATTCAGGAATGAACTTTCATATAGACATGTCTGAGGCTAATATTAGGAATAATTGGCTCTCCACACACATAGACACAGTCAACATGTTTTACACATGCATGTTGAAGTACACATAGGCTAAAGACAAAAGAGAATGCGTTATCCCTGAAATAGAGGCATGGGATCTTCAATTAAAGAGTTCTGCTCAATTCTCAGGGAGCAGAAAAGGTTGAATAATGGATGCTAAAATACAGTAAGTAGGCAGAATAGGTTCTCTTGTACAACACATAACATGGTTATAGTTTGCAGCAGTTTATTATATATTTTAGAAAGAACTAGAAGAAAGGAGTTCAAAAGCTGCTATTAATAAGGAAATATCACCTGCTTGAGAAGGGTGCCTAGTCACACTGACTGATGGCTGCACTTAATTCATGTATGCCATTATCACACTGTACCCCACAAATGGGTATGGTTAGTATGTGTTACTTAAAAAGAGAGTGGTGACAGTTGTGCCCACCACTCCCCCTCCCTTCTACCCAGTCTCCTCCTTTGATGGTAAGAGGGAGAAAGGAGTGACTGCCTTTGGCTAGGGCTTGGGGAATATATTTCTGTTTTGTCAAAATTTTACTATTTATTTTCTCACAGAGGTAGTGTTAGAAAAGGAGGGCAGTTCTGTAGTTACTGCATTTTAGGTTCCAGAAACTTTATAGAGCAAAATAAGAACTTCATGACATATTGCTTTTTGTTTTTGTTTTTGTTTTTTGTTTTTTTTTGAGTATTTATTTATTTTTATTTTATGTGAATTGGAGTTCTCTCTGCATGTATAACTGTGTAAGGGTGTCAGATCTTGGAATTACAGACAGTTGCTAACTGCTATGTGGATGCTGGGAATTAACTCAGGACCTCTGGAAGAATAGTCAGTGCTCTTAACCGCCTAGCCATCTCTCCAGCCCGACATAGTGTTTTAATGGGAAAAATTGATGTACAGTTGCACTTTGATTCATTCAGTTTAAAAATTTTACTCATAGTAGACAGTTAAAAATTAAGTAAATATAAACAAAATTTGGCTAAGTGAAAATGTGCTTAATAATAAAATTTCATTAGTAATTGAGGGTTGTCTAGGGATGCTTCTGGTCTCAAAGCATACCTCAAACATGTTTATTTGTTTTGAATCCTTTTTTTGTAGTATTTGTTCTAATTTATTTTATTAAAACTTGGCTATCAGTGGGCCTGGTTTGATAACTCCGCAGATAAAAGTGATTTTCACCAAGCTTGGCATCTTAAATTCAATTCTTGGGGCCCAAATGGTGTTATAAGATCAAGACATCACAGATCTGACATTTGAATCTCCCTGGTTATGACTCTTGTGCTTTATGTTGTTACACTTCACTCTCATCATTACTATCCTTCCATACATTGTCTCTACAAAAATTTTGAGGGGTTTGTTTTGAGCCAGGGTTTCTCTATATAGCTCAGGCTGTCCTGAAACTTGTTCTGTAGACCAGGCTGGTCTTGAACTCAAAGAGATTCACCTGCCTGTGCCTTCTGAGTTCTGAGATTAAAGATGTGCACCACTGATGCCTGGCTGAAATATTTTTTTTATTAATGTGTTCTTTGACAACTTTATACATGCTTATAATGCATTCTGATGTTGACCCTTTGATCTCTTTATCTCTCATCTCTTACATCTCTTCCTAATGTTTATTGTGACAAACAGTGCATGGCCATTATAGACATTATAGAAGCATATAACCTGTTCCCCTCAGAGTGACTCACAACCAGTTTATGAGGAAGCCAGCAATTACAGACAGCTGGTGATGTGAAAACTCAGCCGGAGGGAACAGTCTCCATAGTTGAGGCTTGTAATGTGATGAAAAGGAAAGCTATCTCTGAAGATACTCACTTAACTCTGACAAAGGAAATAACTATTAAGTTATTTTTATTTTGTGTTCTACATGATAATATAGCTGATAAATTTTCTAATGAGTAAATTTAATTTCTGGTATTATAACTAAAACATTATTGAAGTGTCATTTAAAATATTAGCAAATGGGATAGACTTTGTAACCTAATCTTGTTTGTAGAGTTTAAGTTCTAAGAATAAGTTTGATCTCCTTACAATTTGTTTTCCTTTAGGAGTAGATCTCATAACAGGTCCCGTTCAAGACAGAAAGATAGACGTAGATCCAAGAGTCCACATAAGAAACGCTCTAAGTCTAGGGAGAGACGAAAGTCAAGGAGTCGTTCACGTTCTGGGTGAGTTCCGGAAATATCAAGAAAATTAAATTTTATCACTGTTTTTACTCATATGAAATTGTGTTTTAGTGTCTAGGATTAATGTTGACTGCTTCTGATCAAATATGATCGGTGTGATTCAGCTCAGCCTGGTAATTGTTCTACTTAGCAGCCCAAGGTACTCACTTGAGTGACACAGAAATTTCTAATATCTGGACTCACTGAAGATGATTTTGCATTGGTGGTTGTGGAAAAAAAGAGGTCTCTCTTTTTACTTATTTATTTTTTTTGAGATTAAATATTCTAGTTAAGGATTCATTTCTGTTTGTTTTTCAAGGGACAAGAGAAAAGATACCCGAGAAAAGGTCAAGGAAAAAGAAAGAGGGAAGGAGAGAGAGAGAGAAAAGGAAAAAGAGAAGGAAAGAGAACGGGAAAAGGATCGTGAAAAAGACAAGGATCGGGGGAAAAACAAAGAGAAAGATCGAGAAAAGGATCGAGACAAAGACAAGGAAAAGGAACCAGACAAAGACAAAGAAAAAGACAGATCCAAAGAGGCTGATGAGAAACGGAAGAAGGATAAGAAGTCCAGAACACCACCCAGAAGTTACAATGCATCAAGAAGGTCTCGTAGTACCAGCAGGTTTGTGTATGCATAGGTGCACATACCTGGGGTTGTTTGTGTGTGAACCTTGGGGTCTGCTTCATTGGCCAGGACACAGTATGCTAGGCTGGGTGGCTGTGAGCCCTGGGGTCTGTCTGCCTCCCCAGTATTGGTATTACAGATGCATGCTACCATGCCCTGTCACTGTGCATTAATCTTCTGTTGTGCTTTGCTGTATGGGCTCTGGAGGTAGGACTTGGGCTCATGTTTGCACACCAAGCAAACTTACTGCCTGAGCTATCACTGCACCTGCTTCAACTTTTTACCAAGAGCTTTACTGGTGACCAAAGGTCACTCTATGCAAGTATAATAGGAACATTTACCTTTAATTGAACAAGTAAACTTTTCCAGCAGAGGGGTCACTACATCATTGAATCTCCTGGGTGAGAGATTTGGACAGACTTAGCTGTCTTTCCTAATGCAATATTTAAATCTGGTTAATTATTATTTATTATTTTTCTTAAAGGATGGCATGTAATGGAGAAGATGTTTTTAAGACATCTATATAAAAATTCTTATGTGTAATTGACCTTTGAGGCTTTGGTGTTTCTCTGGAATGGTGTGGTAAATCTTAGCATGTTGTATGATTTCTAAAGTTGTAATGTGAATCCTTTCTGTCATCTGAGTTAACTTATACTTCCATTATGCTTTGTAAAGTAAGACCTTTTGCTTCTCTTTGTTAGTTTTAACGATTAGATTAGGACTTCTTAGGACTGTTGTTTCCATTTATTAATAGACACACTGCCACCAGGTGGCAGCATGTTGCTATAGTAACAGCTACAAAATGGGACTTCCTCCAGGTTTTTTAACCCTCTTATCCTGTATTTGAGAGGATTCTATCTCAAGTTAAGCTAGTCTTTTAAAAATATTTAAAAATAAATGTTTCAACAAACTTTAAAGCTGGCTTTTTATTGCAAATAAGTTTATAAAGCAATATATTTCCTTTTTAAAAAATTGTTATTTTATAGATTATTTTTTATGCTATCCTATAAAAGATAATAAAAGCTAATTGCCACATTTATTGGGTGTTGATATAATAACAGGCAAGTTCTAGTTCTTGGCTGACTTTGATGTCTTGCCTCATTTAGTCCTTCTGGCAGGTGTGAGACCATTACACCTGGGAAAGACAGGCCTTTCCTTTGACCCTGCTCTGCTGTTAGAAGTTGTACTTCGTTTGCTTTTAAGAAAGCAGGAAGTTGTCAGGCAGTGGTGGCACATACCTTTAATTCCAGCAGGGGAGGCAGAGGCAGGCATATCAGAGTTCAAAGCCAGCCTGGTCTGCAGAGAGAGTTCCAGGACAGTTAGGACTGTTTCACAGAGAAACCCTGTTTGTTTTTTTGTTTTTTTTTTTTGTTGTTGTTGTTGTTTTTGTTTTTAAAAGAAGAAAAGAAAAGAAAATGGGAAGTTTTTAAACTAGTATTTGTACCTGTTTTTGAAAAACTGTCACAGAACCACGAAGTTGAAATTTAATAATATCTGTCACAATGGGCTTCACATAGAAACATAGAAATAGCCTTTGCTCAGGCTAGAGAGATGGCTCAGAGGTTAAGAACACTGACTTTTTCCAGAGGACTTGAGTTCGATTCCCAGCATCCATATGGCAGCTAACAATTGTCTGTAATTCCAAGATCTGACACCCTTACACAGTTACACATGCAGGTAAAACACCAATTCATATAAAATAAAAATAAATATTTGAAAAAAAAAAAAGAAAGAAAGAGTCTTTGCCCTGAGTATCAATCAGCTTAGCCTAACCTGTGACTGCACCCTGCTTTCAGGTGATTTTGTTGGACATGCTGTGTGGGTCAATGTGTCATTCAGATACTCTGCTTCACAGCATCAAATGATTTGAATCCTTAATTAATAACATAAGCTTAGTTTTTTGGTGACTTTGAAATGTTTGTTGCCCCACCTGCCTTCCTTCCTTCCTCCCTCCCTTCCTTTCTTCCTTCTTTTTTTTACACATCCACCTCTAAGCTTGCTCTGGTAAGCAATAATATCTGTGTTCAGCAGCTGCTACAGTTTCTCACCTTTTAGCAGGTCCCTCATTTTCTAATGTTCTGATTTGGTTTTTGAGTGGGAAACATTCTTACTGCCCAAAAAGTCTACTTCATGCTTTTATATTCAACATTGTCTCCTAATCTGTATTTCAGAAGAAAATTTGTTACCTAAAAAATGTTTAATGCAGCAAGGCATGGTGGTACATGGCTTTAATCCCAGCACTCAAAAGGTTGATCTCTGTGAGTTTGAGGTCAGCCAGGGCTACACAGAGGAACCCTGTGTCCAAAACAAAAACAAACGATTGAAAATGACTGTCAAGAAAGAAAAGGCAAGGCAGAAAGAGTAGATGCATGAGTAGATTTCTACCATGCATGAGTAGATTTGGGTTTAATTTAACCAACGTTCTGTTCTTGCTCCTCACAGGGGAAATAAACCAGAAAAACAAACAAACAAAAAAACTGGGGACTGCCGAGATGGCTCATTGGTTAAGAATACTGACTATTCTTCCAGAGGTCCTGAGTTCAATTTCCAGCAACAACATGGTGGCTCACAACCATCTGTAATGAGGAGATCTGTTGCCCCATTTAGGCTGCAGGCATACATTCAGGCAGAAAACAGTATACACAATAAAATGAAAAAAAAAAAAAAAAACCCCAAAAGTTCCTTTTTTTTTCCCAAGAGAGAATATTGAGCCCCTGCTATGTGCTACGCTGTGCTCCTGCTGCTGTGCAGGAGTTATTATCTTCTAGCCCTCCAATAGCCCTCTAAGTGCTGAGTTGTCTGTTCATTTTCTTTGTTTCCAGTTGCAAAGGTAGACCCATTTTAAACAGAATTTGTGTTGTTACAGGTCTTTGCTTTTTTGGCCCTTTAAAATGACAACAATATATACAACTAATAATCTATATGCTTAAATTTTATGAAAGAAAACTAAAAGCAATAGTAAGGACAATTTGAATTTCAGAGGATTGATTTGGTTATGTGGTCAGTGGTTATGCTACTCCATTTGTGTGCAAGGAGTGTGTGTGTATGTGCACATGTTGCTATTAGAGGTCAGTGTTAATGTTTTCAGTTTAGACTCTCAGCTTATTTTTTTGAGGGAAGGTCTCACTGAACTTGACTCATTGACTGCCCAGGCTGTCAGAGTCTCCCAGATCCTTCTGCTTCTGTCTTCTGATGCTGAATTACAGGTATGTGCCACCCTGCCTGCCTTTTACATGGGTCTTGGGCAGCAAGCACTTCATCCACCCAGCCCTTATCAGAACTTCTTATATGAGACTATTGGTTATATTAGTCATTTGATAAATATATCCTGGTACCTCATCTCTTGGGCATGGTGAAGTTCATTGTTTGACCATTCTTAAATATGATGTCGTTTAAAATATGCATTATATGTTAAAGTTAAATTTTTTCATTGAATATCACTAATCCTTTTCTTTTTGGTAATTATTTCCTTATATAAATTTCAGATTTTAGCTACTTTTATAAATTTTTGCATTCAATTTTAAATTACTGGGACAATAGTAATGGTAGCAAGCTAGAGGAGAAGGTGGTTTCTGGATAGATTCAAATGCTTTTTTATTATTTTGACACATCTCTCAACCATAGCAAGATAACGTATCTTTCAGTTTTGGCAGACTTCGTTAGGAAATCTTTGTGATGAGACAGAAAGGAGGAGCCAAAGTACGATGGAGGACCTGATAGGAAAGATTTTAGTTGCTGAGAAAGAAGATCCGTGAATCTAAAACATCTAGTGAAACCTAGCACTTTGTGTACTAACTTGAAGAAAGCTAAAAAGTATTTAAAGTATGTCAATTGAAAAGGAGGTTGACCTGTATTTTCTTATGAAATTAAGAATGGTTTTGTCAATGATAAAATTTATGGTTTATAATTTGATCACTAAAATCAGGTAATAAAACATAACTTTTAAAAGGAGTTTAATGGGCTCTTAAGGTGTTAGGGTAGTGGCTCAATGGCACAGGCACTTGTCTGTCAAGCGGGGGGAGCTGGATTTGATCCCTAGGATCTCTTTAATCCTTTCTCCTAATAAAAATAAAAATAAGCTAAACTGGTGTTATAGCAGCCTATAATGTCAGCATGAAGGAACCCAAGGCTGGTGTCAAGGTCTAAAAAAATTAAAAAGATAAACTAATCAAACTAGTCTCAAAGTTGTTCTCCCTGAATTGGGGACCCTTTAGCTTCATAATTTGAACTGTTCTTTATTTCAGTTGCTGATTTTAGAAAATGACATGTTTTGTCTTTCAGGGAAAGGCGGCGGCGAAGGAGCCGGAGTTCCTCCAGATCTCCAAGAACATCAAAGACTATAAAAAGAAAGTCTTCCAGGTCTCCATCTCCCAGGAGGTAAGTGGGATCCGGTGAAACATGAAGAAGGGGCAGGAAGTGGAAAAGGATTCCTTTTTTAGTCTGTTTTTAAGTTTTGTTTTTTGAATGGCTAATGTATTTGTATTCTTCAGAACTGATGTAATGTTTAGAACCATTAGCTTCTGCACATGTACTCATCCACTTTATCTATTGGAATTGCCCCTGCCCCCATTCCAGTTTTCTATAGTTATAAGATAGAAATGTATAACTTTTCCTTAGACTTAAGTAGCATGAAATAGGTAGGAGCTGTACCTTTCTGCCACTCTAAGATGCTGGGCCTGGTCCTGCAACGGTGCTGTTTTGCCTTCTGCCCGTCTGCCGTCTGTTTCAGCTTTTGTCTGTTTCTTTCTGTAAAGGTAGGCAAATAGGTATTCTCCGACTTTGTGTCTCTTCACACAAAGCATAGATAGCATACCCTTGCTCAATGATTATTTTCAGCTCTCATTGGTGTTTACATTTCAGTAGACGAGATGAACTTTGAAAACTGTGGCGATGAACTATTTGTGTTTACTCCATGAGCTACAGCATGTGTGTGGAAGCTGAAGGACATCTATGTGAAATTAGTTCTCTCCTACTTGTAGTCTGATTCTTCCAGGTCACAGAACACTTGCTGTTGCTCTGAGCCATTCCGTCAGCCCTTTCATGTATTTTGAGGTAATTTTTGCATATGGTTAGAGGTAGGATTTCAACTTCATTCTTTGGCATGTGAATTTCAAGTTTCCTGGCACCATTGTTGAAAACATTCATTTACCCACCTTGAAAATTATTTGATCTGGTTTGCAAGAGTTTATTCAAGGCTTTCCATAGACCTCTTTTTTGTTCTTAGCTAGTGCTGTGTTTTCAGTTAATACAGATTTGTAGTCATTTTGAAATCAGAATTTATTTTATGTGTGTGTACCTGAGTGTGTGTATGTTCATGGTGTGTGCAGGAACCTGTGCAGATGGGAAGAGGGTGTCGGTTCCCAGGAACGAGGCTGTGAGCTGCTGTGTGAGTGCTGGAGATTAACGGCTCTTCTGAGAGCACCCAGCCCTCTCAACAACTGAGCCATTTCTCCAGCCTCAGCCTTGCTCTTTTTAGTGCATTTTGACTATATAGAGAATCTTCAAGATCTCATATGGTTTTTAGGATGGATTTTTCCTGCATATGCTGATAATGGTTTTTCTAGGAATTGCATTGGATCTGTATTGCTTTTTCTGGTATTTTTAATGGCATTCAAGTCTTGCCTTCTGAGTTCTTTCTTTACTGTGTTATGGTAGTTAGTATATGAATTATTTTGTTTTGTTATCTTTAGAAATTGATAATCTTCTTAAAAATTTTTATTTGCAATTATATGTATATGTATGTATGTGTCTGTGTGTGTGTTTGTGCATGTGAGCACAGTATCTACAGAGTCCAGAAGACAGTTGGGGAGTTATAGGCAATTGTGAGCTGCCTAATATGGGTTCTGGGGACTGAACTCCGGTCTTCTGGAAGACTAGTACATGCCACCTTTCTAGCCCTTGTATTTTATTGGGATTATATTGTTCCTTTGATATTTTTAAAAAAATATTTATTGTGTATACAGTATACAGAAGAGGGTACCAAATCTCATTATAGATGGTTGTGAGCTACCATGTGGTTGCTGGGAATTGAACTCAGGACCTCTAGAAGAACAGTCAGTGCTTTTAACCTCTGAGCCATCTCTCCAGCCCCTGTTCTTTTGATTTTTAAGCCATATATAAAGACATATGATACACACAAAAATGCTTTGCTTTGAGGACTTAATTATTTTATTTAATTAGTTTTTGCTTTGTCTGTGACATTTCTTGTAAACAAATTTACAATTTCTTTGTTCTATGTATTTGGAAATTTAGTTGTGGCTAGAAACTTCCTTTCACCTAGAGTTCACCGGTAATTCTAGTATATAGCCATTTTATTAAAAAAATGTTTTTTAATTTATTTCTGTTATGTACAATGGCATGTGGATTCTATTTTATCACCTTTCAACTGATTAGACAGTTATTTCCAAACCTCTTATGATAAAAACTTGTTGGTCCCCAGTGGCTTGGAATATTTTTACCCTTGGATCTGCTTTGGTTCTTCGTTTGTTCCAGTAGTCTTGTGTTTACTTTTAATCTACTAGCAGGGAACTGCTCATAGGTCTGTGTTAGCACCATCTCAGCTAGATCAAGAGCACTCATGGTTCTCAAATGATATGCAGGATTTTCCCTCTGATCTTAGGGTTCTGTGTGTTTTAGGTTTGTTTTGAATTAGTGTTTTTTGTTTCTAATAGTAGATGAGGTGGGTAAGCAACATAGTGGGTTGTTTGAAATTCTAAATTTTGCTAGAATCTATTCTCCAATATCTAATTTCCTGTCCTTTTTATTCTCTGTTAATTATTATTATTTGTTTTTGTCTATTTTATGTGACTATGGGACTCAGAAGATTAACTTGTGGGGAGTTGATTGTCTCCTATCAAGTAGGTCTTGGGGCTCAAACTCAGGTCATTTTGCTTGATTTCAGCTAAGCCATCTCACTGCTCCCTCTTTATTCCCTCCTGAGTGTTCATATATGGAGAAGGTGCATATGAAAACATTATACAGTAGTATATTTAGAGAATTATGAAAGGGAAAAAAGTCTGTAGGGGCTAAGGGGAAGGGTTCAGAAAAGAAAAACATCTGTTTAGTTCAGATGCAGTTTTTTTCTACATACTTTTGATTTGTGGTTGGATAAATCTATGGATAAAGAGTCATAGTATAGGCTGATTGTAGTTGGTTTTTATCTCACCCTTGTTCTAGTAGGTAAGTATATATTAACATTTAAAAAGTAGTAAATTGACAGAAACAAGTTTTTTCTTATAGAAATACATTGGTGGCTACTGCAGAAAAGACCTTAACACTGACTGAAGCAATGGGTGGAGTAGGTCAGGTTGTAGGCCCTGTCTTTGTTACTTTATCCAGTTTACTAGTGTGCTTATTTACAGTGCATTGTTTTGGGTAGCCTGTGTTAGTTGAATAAGGACTCTTTTCAAGAGTACAGTAGTTTAAATTCTTGAAAGATAACTCCTGTATTTTTAACATAGCCGAAATAAGAAAGATAAAAAGAGAGAAAAAGAACGGGACCACATCAGTGACAGGAGAGAAAGAGAACGTTCCACCTCCACAAAAAAGAGTTCTAATGACCGAGATGGGAAGGAGAAGGCGGAGAAGACCAACACACCAGTTAAGGTGAGCTTCTCAGCCAGGGTCTCAGGGCACCAGGACACAGGGAATGGCTGCCATTCATAAGATCACATTTCAAAGAGATGAGAACCCATTAAAATGTAAGCATCTTAATTTCTTACTTGAAGACTCAGTAAATAATGAATAATGAGAAAATTTTAGCAAGCCTGTGGGTAAAAAGTGTATTTGATATGTTCATGATACTGTGGTTTGATGAAACTTTGTTGTCATTGGTTTTGTGATATATCATTAAAATTGTATTTGTTCATGTGTGATACATAATTGAATACCAAATTCCTTAACTAATAAAATTGAAAAGTAAAACTCCCTACTTAAGCTTTTTATTAGAAATTGTAAGTACTTGTGAAGTATGTCAGTTCTCTTTACTATCTTGTTATAATTCTATTTGGAAATATAGGATTTAGAGTTAACTTTGATACTGATGGGCTTTGGCATTATTTATTAAGCTTGTATTACTTGTTAGGCATTCTTTGTTCTCATGTAATTCTCCCTTTGGCTGAGGGTGGGGCAGAATTGGATTGCTTTTGAAGGCCTTTTTTTTTTAAGTTTTTTTTTTTTTTTTTTTTTTTTTTTTTTTTT
>PVIH01008957.1:0-44993 GCA_004025045.1 Sigmodon hispidus | reverse complement strand
ATATTCACATTTATTTTTTATGTTTTGGAAAGCTCTTTGGCTTTGGGAGTGGGGGTTACAAGGCTTTTTTGAAGAGCTATAATTTCTGTTTACCTGTTATGTTCTGATTTTGTTACCATGAGTTGCCTATTTTTTGTTGGAAGTAAGTTACAAAGGGCAAATTGATACATGTGCTTGCATGGGTTTTTAGTGAAAGAAAATGCAGTTTCATTCACAAAATACAGTTATATCATTTAGCCATACATAATTACAGATAATTCTTGTGCAAAATAGTGAACATATACTTGATGTTTGTTGTAGAAAGAACACAGTAAAGAGGCAGATTCAAGTGTGAGCAAAGATGCAGATGAGAAGGACTCACCAAAGACTGAGGAAGAAAACAAAGTACAACAAAATGGGAATTGCCAACCAAATGAAGAGAGCCTCTGCAGCAAAGCCGATGTGGTGTAGGGCCGGCCACTTGCTGCATCTCTCCCTCCCTGGTGGAATCAAACCCAAAGCTTTCAGTTCGAAACAAGGCGTAAACGGGGAAGAAACCCACGTGGGAACAACAGCTTTTCTGACTGTAAGGTGACATTGTGGACATCTTGTTGCTGAGCATGGACATCATGAAAATAATCAGATGTTACCCAAATTCACCATCTTCTGAAGTCTGTGCGTTTCCATGGTGGCTGGCACACTCGTCATGTGGTTCATTAGTGTTTGCCAACAAGCATGGCGAATAAATTGAACATCACAGGTCCAGAGTTGAACTATTCCTACAGTCTGGAGATGAGCATTGGAGGCTCTTAAAGAAAATGCTAGTTACTGAATTTTGTATTGTTTTACTTTTTTAAAAAAATTTTCAATATATACAGTTTGATGATGTGCTTGAAATTTGTGCAAATATATACACACACTCTTGTAAAGTGCAAAGTATGTAATAAGTTTAAGCATTTATGTCACAGGACTTAACAGTGATTGTGGTAAATTCTCACTATTGTGTTTTCTTTTGCTCACTGCTTTGGACATCAGTTTTTCTTTAAAACAGTTTTACAGATTAAAACTGCTTAAATAAGTGGATTAAAAACCAACTGACAATGCATGCTACTGTTCTCTTTCAGAAGAGCAAGTGTGTTGGATACTAATAACAACATGTTAGTATTCAGTGTTTAGAATCATTGGATATGCCACAAAATGAGCATTTCTTCTTGAACTTTGTTGACATTTCCAAGCTCATGAATAATATTGCAGTGTGTCTTGTCAGCTGTAGGTGGCAAAGATGCCCTTAAAAAAGGAAACTGAGTTTTCACAATGGGCTATGGGAGCACAAGCTGAAGCTTTAGTGCCTTCTACAATGTGTGGTATACTGTTTTCTAGGATTTTATATGTGCTAGTCATTCTCAATTCATACGGAATCTAGATGGCTGTATTCTGTCCACAACCATTGGGAAGTGTGTGAGGGGTGTGTCAGAAGCACTTCTTAGTTCAGTTAAGAGAAGGAAGTCCTGTTTACAAGACTTGTGGAGTTTCAAACAACAATTAGTTTTGGGACCACCAGTTTTCTACTGTGATGATTAAAAAGGAGACATACTCTTACTTCAAATCAGAGGAAACTTATTAGTAGACTTCATTGGATGGCCTTAATATTACCTCGCAATCATTTTCTTCTAATACAGAAATTATACTTAAAGGAAGCACTAGGAGCATCCAGAGGCAGTTTTGTGTTTGATGATATGCTTATGCGAGTTTAAGACACACGGTCATCCACTAATTTTAGGCTCAACTTTTCATAGGAGGTATACAAGTAGTAAAATCAAAACTGTTAATATTTTTGGCAAAACTACACATTTGAGTCAATGCACTATTTGTCATTGTTACATTTCCCAAAAAATCCCACTTAATTTGCAAATCTTATTGAAAAATCAATTTTAATTTTATTTAATACAACCTAATACAATCAAATTACTCAGTTGCCTTACCTCATGGGAAGGATTACTGTCACAGATTTAAAGTCAAGTAGCACTTTAGTTACTTGGTTCCAACTTGAGCCTTGTTTTGATATTAATACTGTTGAAACTATAATTTGAAGATTAGAAAGGCCCTTTCTGCAAGTTATAAAGCCTGGTTCGATTATGACGCTGCTTAATCATTTTCAGGTGTTCAGATTACTGTGTATGTGTGTTTTCTTTTTTGTCATTGTGTACATTAAACTTTTGGAAAATGCTTTACTATGTAAAGTATAGATGGCCATTTTAATCATTTAGCCACATCAGGTTGGCTGGTAACGGCTTCTTCTGATAGAGAAATGCTTGGGTACCTGTGGAAAGATTGTGAAGGAGTGTGTGTCGCTTCAACCGCTGTCTTATTTATGATATGTAAGTAGACTAGAGCAAATGTTTGAATCTTTGTTATTTTTAGTACCATTTCTCTAATAAAGTTCAGTATTTTAGAGGAAAGAGTCTTCAGTTTCATCCCGTCTTGTTTTGTGTGTCACATAGACGGTTTGGACGTGGCCGGAGCAGCCTTGTGCAGCATCTCTAAAACAGCCAGTTCTTCAAATTAAGTTTAGGTACTTTCTGTTCTGTGTCTTCATGGTGGAAATTAACATTCGTTCCTACCACTAATTACTTTTCATGCAGGTATTTATTTTGCTCAAATAACTATTAATGTAGAAAAAAGGTTTACAAATTCAGATTAAGTAGTAATACAAGAACAAGTAAAGTCGGATGCTGTAGGATTGCTATATGTGTGAGGCACTCAGGGAGGCAGCCACACATGTTCTTTGTTCTTTCAAGAATATTGTTTTTCGGCCAGGCAGTGGTGGTGCATACCTTTAATCCTAGCACTTGGGAGGCTGAGGCAGGTGGATCTCTGTGAGCCTAGCCTGGTTTACAGAGTGAGTTCCAGGACAGCTAGGACTAAACAGAAAAACCCTGCCTCAAAAAACAAACAAAATAGTGTTTGTCACTCAAGATACTGTCAGGGAAACCTGAGGTAAGATGAGAGAATCCCCTCCCATTGACAGCAAGTGTTGACAGTTCTTTCCCTCTTTGTGGACAGGATCTGATGCTGTTCATGGCTTCGAGTGCATACTGAGCTGGTCTAGGCACTGACCTGTGGCTTTATAGGTAGGCCCTTAACTGTTTCCATTGGAGTCTAGGTCACTTAGACTGAAACACACTACTCAGCCTGTACCCTCCATGTTTAGAATGCTTTTTTGAACAGATTCAGTGTTTATTATGTATTTTTGTTAGAGGCTTAAATTTTGGCCTACTCAATTACAAATAAAAAACAATGATTATAATCATCAAGATGGTTTATTATTTTTTGGTCAAGAAGTTTTTTTTAAGATACTAATATTGTTCCTTTGTGTTGTTTTTATTTTCAGATTATAAAAGACCCAACCTTTAATCTCCATTGCCTTTACCTATGAGATTATTTAATTTGAAGGGTTCTAGAGCTCACTAGTAAGCTTTAAAATATTTTGAATTTACAATGCACTAGAGATGGGTTATGATTTCATTTCATGTTGGTTGAATTATCCGCTAGCATTAGTTCTTTTGGAGGGATGCATGGGGTAGGGAGCATCTGTGAGTCACTGGGAAGAGGGTTTTACTGAATGGACTATGAAGTGAGCAGTTCCCGTGATGGGGAAATGTGGTAGCTGTTCATTGTGTATTTCTATGTGTTCCCGTCTGAATGTTTTCTTGTGTTTACTTCCTAAGAGTCACTTAAACCTTTTTTTCAAATTCCAGATTTAGTGCTCTTCAAAGGACTTCAACCTGTTTCTGGAAGCAGGAATCTAATATAAATGTAACAAAATAATCTTTTAAAATAAAGCTTGTTTTCTGTTTAATTTGTAGGCCAGCCTTTCAGTTTGTCTTTGATTGTGTGCTTAATGATGTTTGACCTGAGTGTGAGTGATACATAATTAGAAGGTTAAAAACTAAAGCCATGTGTGACTTCTGGTCCATAATCAGGTTAGGTTTAGTAATAGACCCTTTTACAGTCCAGGCTAAGATACTTTAGTAGTTTCTGGAATTTTTTCCTTCTTTTTGGTGTTGGAGATGAAACCCAGGTCTTCAAAGTCCTTTGTCACTGAACTGCAGTCCAATACATAACAGTATTTTAAAGGTAGATTTTAAATCTGTAGCCTGATACTTAATTTTATAGGTGGCTGACATTTTAATTTGGAAAATTGCCAGTTTGGAAGATACTGGCATTTAAATTCTGGGATCAAAATGGGTTATCAGTCTCTGTATTCTTGACTCACTTTTATTTTCTGATAGAGACATTCCTGACTATGTAAGATCAGATTGATCAGACTGATCCTGAGATAAGTGTAGATAGACTTCTACCAGTAAAAAGAACCAGTGTGCAACACATGATCACAAAGGATTAATTTCCATACAAGATTAAATATACTGAGTAAATGTATAGGTCAGTTTAGTAGTTAAAAGATACCCTCTTCATCTCAAGTAGTTTAATAGAGCAGTGCTATAGATTATCCAGGGGAAAGTTAATGTGAGCATAAAGATACTCGAGGCACCGCTGCCACTCTAGAGGCCGCTGCTGCCACTGCCACGCAGAGCCCAAGCCCGAGCCATGGCCAAAAGGAGGGAGGAGGAGGTGGAGGAGGCGCCTGGTCTCGGGACAGATTTGAGAGGTGTAAGTCTGGAAACTGAAGAAAACCTAAACACCCAGTCTCTTCCCTCAGCTTGCCAGCTTCTTGTGTTGTCAGTATTTAAACTGAGCACATCATGCGTGAGTACAAGCTAGTGGTCCTTGGTTCAGGAGGCGTGGGGAAGTCTGCTCTGACAGTTCAGTTTGTTCAGGGAATTTTTGTCGAAAAATATGATCCAACGATAGAAGATTCCTACAGAAAGCAAGTCGAAGTAGATTGCCAACAATGTATGCTGGAAATCCTGGATACTGCAGGAACAGAGCAATTTACAGCAATGAGGGATTTGTATATGAAGAATGGCCAAGGGTTTGCACTAGTTTATTCAATCACAGCTCAGTCTACGTTTAATGACTTACAGGACTTGAGAGAACAGATTTTATGGATTAAAGACACAGAAGATGTTCCAATGATTTTGGTTGGCAATAAATGCGATCTGGAAGATAAGCGGGTAGTTGGCAAAGAACAAGGCCAGAATTTAGCAAGACAGTGGTATAACTGTGCCTTTTTAGAATCTTCTGCAAAGTCAAAGATCAATGTTAATGAGATATTTTGTGACCTGGTCAGACAGATAAATAGAAAAACACCAGTGGAAAAGAAGAAGCCTAAAAAAATCATGTCTGCTGCTCTAGACTTGAAGTCAGCAGCAGCTCTGAGCCAGATTACAGAAATGAAGAACTGTTGCCTAATTGGAAAGTGCCAGCATTCCAGACTTCAAAAACTAACTCTGAGGAGGCTTCTCCTGTTTTATATATTATGTGAAGAATTTAGATCTTATATTGGTTTGCACAAGTTCCCTGGAGAAAAAGTTGTTCTGTGTATATCTCCTGGAAATAAGACATAGTATTTCTCCTTTGCAATAGCAATTATAACAGATGTGAAATAAGATACTTGACTCTAATAAAATTATACAGAAGAGCATGGATGCATTTCAAATGTTAGAGGTTAATACTATAATCAAATGATTTCATTTTGACCTTTTTATCATGACTCCTTCCTATCAGCCTAAAAAGGTGAACCATCATACTTTATATCTGTAATGATACAGATTATGAAATCTCCCCTCAAACTCATTGCAGCAGATAACTTTTTTGAGTCCCACTGACTTCATTTTATATTTAAAAATTATGAAAATATCTGTCATATTCTAATTAAAATTGTGCATAATGCTTTGGAAAAAATGGGTCTTTTATAGAGAAAAAACTGGGAAGACTGATTTCTATGGCTTTCAAAGCTAAAATATATAATATACTAAACCAACTCTAATATTGCTTCTTGTGTTTTACTGTCAGATTAAATTGCAGCTTTTATGGATGATTATATTTTAGTACATTAAAAAAGAAGATACTCCTGAGATGTGCCTATGAGTAGAACAACTTTACATGGTATTAGTAAAGAACTATCAAATGCTGCTGTTAGGTTGCTATATTTTTAATAAAATGAAAATCTGGAAATTCACTGTTGAGTAGCAGTTTCTCATTTGGGACAGATACTTGCGTATTCACAATTTGTTTTTATAACTGAAATGTGATTTGCTCTTCCAGGCTCCAGAAATGACCACCCAGACAGGTTTTGGCTATCCTACAATCCTGTCTTACAGGTAAATATAATTGAGGCTTTCCATATCAATCATTGATGTCATCCTAAGCAGTAGCTGCTCAGGCTCCCTTTGTTCATGACATCAGGTTCCTGGGAATTTTTTGTGTAGTGATAATTGCCACTATGTCTTAATAGCAAGTGAAATGTTTTCTCTGACTGGGGAAGTACAGTTCTCTATGAGGCCAGTGAATTGTGTGCTGAAGGTGGCTTTTGAAGTGAGATTAACTAGGGCTAATAAGATGGTCCCGCAGTTATGTACTGACAAGCCCAGTGGCCTGAATTTGCTCACCAAGACCATGTGGTAGGAGAACTGATTTCCAAAAGTTATTCTCTTCTCTTGTGTGCTGTGGTGTGTGTGCACAGCAAATGCAATAGACTGCCAGCCATGTGGATTTAATTTATGATTTATTATGATCTTGGCTTTCTTGGCCCATCTGTGATGAGGGAGTCCTTTGTCTTAGCTGTCCATTCAGATAAAACTAGCCATTTTGGTTTTCCAAAGGGTTATGTGACATATTAAGGGGCTGGAGGGGTCTTCTAGGGAACTTTCTGGTAGCAGATATAGACTGAATAATGGCTCTTTTTATTTGACCTCATACAGCTGGGCCAGATTGGAACAGCCACTTCTGATAGACACTGGATCAAAAGTATAATTATAGTATTATAATATACTTTAATATATATTATATAGCCTAAACGTAAATGACTGGCTAGTTCTTCTTAGGAGATCAAAAGTGGAGCTACATAGCCATGACCTCACCTACTTTCCTCTCCTGAGCTTCAGTCTTCAAGTTTGACACAGAGCTCACTGAATGTGATAAGATAGCTTACTTAATTGGCCACTGTCCATTTTAATTCTTATTGCCACATTGATGTCTGACTTGACCCTACCCTCATTCACCTTTGCTAAGTCTTCCAGTTCTGGTTTTCTCTGAGTGGTCATTGTTCTGTTGTTTTGAGACCCAGTCTTGCGTAGCCTGGCTGGACTTGAACTCTTGTTGGACCATCAGGCCTGTACTGCTGCCCAGGCCAACCCCCTCCCAGGTTTCTCAACGCCCTTTATCAGGAATGATTGTAGACACACGATTAATTCCTCTGGCAGAAAGGTAATTACAGTATTAGAGTTAAGTCCTTTTCATTTTAATCTACTCCTGTAGACTCCTAATTGGTCTGACCCCCAGTTATCTCAGTGTATATTGCTTCTTAATTAACCTTTAAACTAGCCAGACTTTCTCATTTTGGAAAAAGGGTCATGCTAATCTAATTGCATAGGTTAAAAGTGTTCCTTCATCTTTAATTTTCCGAGGGAATTTGTACTACATTGTTAAGTGTAATTCCCCAGTGAAGCCAATTTGAGCCTGGAATATTATTTACAATTACACTGGGTTGTGTGTGCGTGTTGTGTATGGTAGAGGACAACGACCCACTATGAGGCCCTGGGAATTCAGCGTAGGTTCCAGATGCCTTTATCAGCTCAGTCACCTCACCCTGCATTTTTGATTTTTAATAGCACACTCAATATTAGCAAATAGACTTAGGGTTACTGGTGGTGTTTTAAAACAAGCTGTTGTGTAATCCTTTTTAAGATGATTAAGTTATTCCTGTGAAATTGTTCATATTTTCTTTAAACGTATAAGATCTTTCATGGTGTCCTCTCGTTTTTAAGCTCGTCTTGCTGTTTATTTGGATCAGTTTAGTAGGACACTCGTTAGTTGTTTTCCTCAAGACACATTACTTTCACTGTCTTCTGTAATTTTGTGTGTTACAGGTTTAGGTATTTCATTTTTTTTTTTTTTTAAATCTTTACTTTCTTTTCTTAAAGTATGAGTTGGTACCCTTGAGGCCTTTTCTCTACTGACATTTTTAATACGCTACATCCCTGCAGATCCCCATTTCTTTGTTTTCATTCAATTCAAAAACACTTCATAATATCCCTTGGGTTTTGTTTTTAACTCATGAGTTATTTAAATGTGTGTTACTTAGTGTTCAAATATTTAGAAATTTCCAAAGATCTTTCTTTTTTTAAAAAAATCTATTTCAATTCTGTTTAATTTCCGTACTTAGAAAATATTTATATGATTTTATTCCTCTTAATTATTATTGCTTAATGATCTGTAAATTTCACTTGGTTGCTTCTATACTGTTACAAAGGATGTAACTTGTAACTTCTGTTCTTTTATATTCTTGTTAATTTTGTTTGTTTTCAGTCAGTGAGAGGTCCTTTAGTTTCATTTTTGTGTCTTGAGGTTCTGTTTGGCTCAGAAATGTTTAGTACTGTCAGATATTCACATTAACTTGACCTTTCATCATTATTCTTTCCCTTCTTATTCTGATCGTGGTCTTTGCTTTGAAATCTTTCCCTGATGCTAACATTAATAGTTTAAAATTCTGTGTGAGATTTTTTTTGCATTTGTGTGATATCTTTACCATCATTTTACTTCAGTTTTTTAGCATGTTAATATTTAAATTATTCATCTGTGAGAAGTATATAACTGGTTGTTCCTTTTTTTTTTTTTTCTTTTAAATATTTATTTATTATGTATACAGAAGAGGGCACTAGATCTCATCATAGATGGTTGTGAGCCACCATGTGGTTGCTGGGACTTGAACTCAGGTCCTCTAGAAGAACAGTCAGTGCTCTTAACCTCTGAGCCATCTCTTCAGCCCTGGTTGTCCTTTTTTATAGCTAGGTCTTAGCCAGGTGTGGTAGTGCATACCTTAAGTTCCAGCGTTTGGGAAACAGACAGCCAAGGTTGTTACACATAGAAATGGCATCTTGAAAAGCCAAAAAGAAGCAAATGAAAACCCAATAAAACAGAACTTGGATCTTAGTATCTCTTTAGTTACAGTGTTCTATTTCTGAGTTTGCTCTCTGATCAACAAGGCTGATTAAAGTGTGACTTTTCTTATTGGTGTGCAAACATCAAAGGAATGTTGCCTTCAATAGCTCCAGGACCAGGCAATGCATTCTTAGGCAAGAGCCGTCACATGCATAGCCCATTGTGCACCAGAATGCTGCAGACTGACGCGTGCTTATAATTTTTGTCCTTATTTGTTTGCAATACTGGGTATAGAACATTGAACCCTGGTTCATGCTGGGTAAGCACTCTATCACTGAGCTACATCCTGAGCCCATGATTATAGTTTCTTATCTGCTATTAATCTTATCCAGTATCCTTAAAACCAAGCACTGAAACCTCAGATAGTGCTTTGCAACTCCAGCTCAGATTTCAATTTCCTTTGTATCTTGACAGGCTTAAATGTGAAATGCAGTAGCATGTAATTTGTGAGGCTTACCATATTGGGTACTGAATATTTTTGTATCTTGTAGATATTATTGAGGGTGTGTGTGTGTGTGTGTGTGTGTGTGTGTGTGTGTGTTTCTGAGGCACCGAAGTTCTCAGGGACTTTGTTTCAAAGTAGTTTTTACAGCTTTGTTAAGGAGGCCCTGATTGGCTGTGTCTCTGGGGCTCATTTTATCTCTCTGCTAAAGCAGTAACTCTTCCAAGCACCTGCTGTGCTGGAAGTCTTCCTTGTTCCCCACCCCCACCCCATGCACTCTCCTAGGATCACAATTATCAGCTCTACTCCAGCTCTGGGGAGACTGATAGTTCAGAGATTTTTTTTTTCTGTGCTTTGGTTGAAGGATTTTGGGGAGGGGGTCAGGAGGAGAGTGCAGAAGTTTGTGCATGTTCATACATGTTCATACGTGTGTGGGTGTGTTCGTGTGTATGGAGCTTAGATGTTAACTTTAAATATTGTTCTTGAGGAGACATCCACCTTGTTCTTGGAGACCAGGCCTCTTACTGGGACCGGGCACTTGTTGATTCAGATAGGGTGACTCTCAGTGAGCCCTAGGGGTTTTCTTGTGCCCACCTGCCCAGTGCTGGGATTACAGGCACAGTGAGCCACACCATATTTTCCTAGGGTAACACTGGGGCTCGAACTCGGGTTCTCATGTTTGTAATTAACTGACTAGGCCATCTTATCCTGGACCTGGAATCTTGGCTGTTCCTCGCTGACAATAGGCATGGCCCTGTGGTAGTCTGCTGAGCTTTAGAGCTCCTTCTTTGCAGCTCTTTCCTCTACAGTCTGTCCAGTGATCTCTGGGCACCTTGATCTTAGTGGACTTGTAACTTCATTTCCTTTGTGCAGACTATAGACTGGCCTGGCTTCCCCTCCCTTACTGTAGCTGTAACCTTTCTACAATCGTCTAGGGCAGGCAGTGCCTACTTATTTGTTGATAACGTGCTCGCTGACATTTAGTTTCTGATTGTCTTCTATCTATCTGTCTGTATACCTATCTATCATGACACAATGGTTGTATGAATAATACCATTATATTACTATATCAAATGATGGTAAATTTAGTTTATAATTCTTGTTACTCCATTTTAGCCATAAATAGAAATCTGTCATAATTTTTAAGTCTATGGTTTTAGGCTGCATGCTGTGTGTGTTTGTATGTGTGTGTATACACGTGCTTGTGCATGGTATATTATGTGTGGTGTACAGGTGTGCAGGTGCATGTCTTTTCGGGTACAAGCAGAGTCCAGAGCAAGCTGGCAAGTATCTTGCTGTCAGTCTTACTGCTTCTAAGACAGGGTTTCTCCCTGAACCTGAAGCCTACTTGTTCAGCTAGATTAGCTGGCCAGTGAGCTCTCTGAGTTTACTCCTCTCTGCTCTTCAATGCTGGGGGTACAGGCACATGTAGCCATCCTGGTGTTTTACATGGCTACTGAGGATTTGAACTCGTGTCCTCATACTTGCAGAACAAACACTGTTACCCTTTGAGCTGCCCTCCACTCCCCAAAATCCAAATAATATTTTGTTTGTCAAAAAATTACTTCATGCAAAAAAAAAAAAAAAATAGGTGTGGAATCTGTGATTCCAGCATTTAGGAAGTTCACGATTGTTGTGAGTCCAAGGGCATTTTGTGTTATATAGCAAGTAGCAAGGCAGTCAGAGCCGGATAGCACAACCCTGTCTAAAAACAAACAATAGCAACAAGGACTGTGCAGACATACTGCCACATTCCCTTGGAAAGATCAGAATACATTAGGTTTAAACTGTGGAGGCTTCAGAGTGAATCCTTCCCAGGTCTTAAGAAGGAGCAGGTATTAGCAGGATTGGTGCCTCAGCTCAGGCTCTTGAGCATCTTGCTCTTGCTACATGAAGGAGTAGGCTTTCTAAGGCTTGGTTTCTGGACAGATCACAAAAACTGACTTTCTTAAAGATTCCAGGAATCTAGCTCAGCCAGAGGCTGATCTCATTGCCAGGGAACTTGGCTTCCAGAAGGCTCAGGAGCATATGGAGGTAGGCACACTTGATACAAGGTGTGAAATTTCAGATGGTGAGTGGAGATTAAGCTAATGATGAAACAAGCTGTGGAACTATTTAAGCTGAACAATTTAAACTCCAACTAATAACTTAGATTGTCCAGTGATATATAAATACATGTGTGTGGTATGTATAGATACATAGCAGAGGGCTGTGATTGCACCAGTGCACATGGAAAGTTTAAAGATGCCAGGTGTCTGCTCTCCATCTTACTTCCTTGAGGCAGAGTCTACCTCTTATAACCCCAGCTTTTGTCTTGCCTCAGCCTGCCCCACCCAGCAGGGACTTTTTAATGTGGGTCCTGAGGGTTTGAACTCAGGCCCTCACACTTGTGTACCAACTGTTCTTATTCTACAAGCCACCTCTCCAGTACAGTCCACTGGAATTTTGATACAGCCAGTCTGTTTGGCCTGCAAGTTCCCTAAATCCATGTGCTTGTAAGTTGTTCATCCAGATCTTAAGAATAGCCATAAGTCTCAGCGGTTAAGAGCACCGTCTGCTCTTCCAGAGGACCCGGGTTCGATTCCCAGCACCCACATGGCAGCTAACAACTGTCTGTAGTTCCAGTTCCAGGCAAACACCAAGGCAAATAATTAAATAAATAAAGTTTAAAAAAAAAAAAAAAAAGAATAGCCATAAGTAATAGTGATGAATTAAGGGCAATAAAAATAAGTATGTTTTCTCACAATCTTCTCACAAAAATAAGCATATTCCTTGACAGCCTTCTTGGAAGCAAAGGAAGCACCTGGTGGCTTCCCATGATCCAAAGCTGCTGGCAGTAAATGCAAGGCTTCCGCTAGCCTCTCTGGTACCCTGTGCAGTCAGGAAGTGGCACTGCCTTTGGTGCTGGGATTCTGTGATGCATGGCATAGAAAGTGCAGCTCAGCTTGGAGCCCAGCTTCCCTTGTCTCCTGCATTATGCAGTGTTCAGTCTACAGACTTGAACTGTAGAAGTACCTGTGGCAGGAGTCAGCTTCCTGAGTCTTCCCTCCAGGTGCCAGCATCCAGCTGGCCTGTTTAGCATTCAGAGGTGCTAAGAAGTTATAGGGAGATGTAGTGGCCTCTCAAAATGAATGAAAGCTGAGCAAGGTATGGTGGGGCATGACTGTAATCCCAAAATTTGGGTGAAGGCAGGAGGATCAGGAGTTCAAGGCCAGCCTCATCTATTATTACATAATCAGTTTTAGGCCATCCTGGGCTAGTCAACACCCAGTATTAAAAACAAAGCAAAACAAACCAAGTATGAGACCAAGTCCATACAAATATGTTGCCAAGGAGTAAGAGAGAACTCTATGGGCAGCCATATTTTAGGGCATGAGAGGATCATGATAATGGCTCCATTCTTCACTTCCCATAGGCCAAAACAGTTCCTTTATTATCCAATGGTAATTCACAGCCTACAGGAAGACATCCCACATCACTCTTACTTTATAGGTGAAGAGGAAGTGATCTCACCACCAGCTAAGGAGCAGAGCCTAAGTAGGACTCAAAAATTCTGGGCTGTTTTCCATCCAAGACCCACTATTCGACACTCTAATAAATTAAAATTTGGATTAGTTTTCTTTCAAAGTGCTGTGTAACTTAAAAACCCATGTAAAAATTACTCATAAAAATGCAAGTCTCTAGTGCCACATTCCAGGGCTTGAAAACATCATTAATAGCGTTTTTAAAAAGGCAATCTTCATTTCCAAGGAAGCCAGGGCTTCTGGTGGTGGCAATTCCATTAATCTTGGTGAGCAAGTGGAGATGTCTGAATTAATGCAATTTATGATCAAAGATGTCCTGAAACGCTGATATAACTTCATTACCAGTACTTGACTTTTAGAAGCATTATAGACACTAAAATAAACAATGAGAGCATATTCTGACATTGCTGTAATGGGATTTTTTTTTCTAATCCCAGATGAAGTACCAAGAGTTTAATGAGCAATTTCATTGCTTAATGAAACAAATAGGTATAATGTCTGATTCAAGGGTTGGGGTGACGTTGGTTCAGATGGAACATGGGAGTTTTACTTAGATTACTTTGCCTTCACAGACTAAGACCTACTTTAGTTGTATTCTGGCTCCCTGGCTCCTTATTGTTTTAGTCTACTCTCTCCAATAATTCATAAATCACAAATCACAAATATTTTCATCTTCTCATGTTACCCCAGTATTGGACATGAGGGCTACAGTAAGAAATGGGTGACTGAGAAAGAAAGGTTATTTATTTATTAAAGCATTCAAAGGAAAGCACTCACTGATACAAAAGCTGCCTGTCTCCAAGCCATGCCCTAGGGGCTGAACCCCAAGGCCAAGGTAAAAGGACGCGTTCTCCAGATTTTATACTAGCAGAGGCCATGCCCACAGAGGGCCACGGGAGTATACAGCAGCCAGTATTTTACAGGTCTGCCTACCACATGAATGACTCTCTGTTGGGGAATCCTATTAGGCAAAGTCCTTGGAGGACTCCTGCTGAAACAACATTCATGATATGACCTCATTAGGCAAGGCCCGTGGGGACATCTGCAAAATCTGCAAAGTCTGTGTGGTGACTCTCTGTGGACACGGATTGTTTTCTGTCTGTAACTTTCTCATGTGGCACCACCTTACACCTCCCCAAAAGAATAGCTGTTAGATTCTTTCATCGCCCCTTGGTGGTGTGTTTTATACCTTATGGACACTATTGTCAGTGACTTGTCAGAAGGATGACTTTTTCTTATTTCATGTAATTTTGATGAATAAAATATACTTTCAAGTAACAAACAGGCCTTTAGCTTGATCTCAACAAATTCAAAATAAGGCTAGTTGCCCTGGAGATGAAGTGTTCAAGGTCACAATTTCAGTGCCAGTTTTTCCCTGGCAAAAAGGCCTGATAACATTTATAAACATAACTCACAGTCTTCATAATTGACTTTATGCATGTACTAGCAATCTCATATTTGTTATAAAATTCAAGGTCCAGCTAGCTGTCTATGCAGAGTAAAAATGTATGTCTAAGTGTTGGGGCGATTCCTAGGTCACTGTCTCTTGCCCTGTTCTGTGCCTTTCTGGCTACTTCATAGCTCATCAAGGAACCTGGCTGACACTGAAGCCGTGCCCTGGCTGCAGTCAACATGGCTTTTTCATGTCTGCTGGAGGGGCGGCACACGACACCCAACCCCTGTGATTTTTTTTATGTGTTTATAGTATGGTTGTATCCCTACTGTTTACTTAAGAAATGTAAAATGATCTTCAATATCAGCTCATATAATGGCTAAAGTTTGGTGTGAATAAGAGAATAGAAAGAAGAGACTTAGGAGAGATTAAAAAAAAAAAAAGAAGTGAAGATTCAGTAATATAGAAAGTTACTTGAAGAACATGCGAGTTGCCCTTCCTGCTTACCTAGACCTTTCTCTCTGCCCCTCTGAGGCATTCTTTCCTCCACCCTGGGCAGGGTAGGAGCTGGTCTCTCAGTCTGCGTTACATGCCCTAGGGGCTGTACCCTAAGATCAGGGTGGAAGAATACGGGTTCCCCACTACACAGGGCTGCTGGAACAAAGCACTGTGGAAGAGAAGGTTTAAAATGATAGAAATTTCTTTTCATCCACTCTAAGTTAAGGGTCAGAAGTCAAAGTTCATCAGGGTCCTGCCTGCTCTGTAGATTCTCAGTTCTACTTCGCCTGGTGTCTCTTCTCTTTTTTTTTCATTTCTTTATCTGTGTAGTGTGTGAGTGTGTGTGTGTGTGTGTGTGTGTGTGTGTGTGTGTGTGTGTATGTGTGTGTGTATGTATGTATGTGTGCATGTGTGTGTATGTGTGTATATGTATGTATGTGTGCATGTGTGTGTGTGTGTGCATGTGTGTGCGTGTATGTGTGTGTATGTGTGTGTATGTGTATGTATGTATGTATGTGTGTGTGTGTATGCTGTGTGCATTGCCCTGGGAGTGCATGTGTAGAATGTGTAGAAGTCAGAGGCCAACTCCCAGTGTCCCCCAAGTTCTCTCAGTGAATCTGGAGATTGGTGAGTTCCTGGAATCTTCCTGTCTCCACAGTACTGGGGTCACAGGCATGCACAATGCACACTCAGCCTTTATGCGGGTGCTGAGATTGGAACTCAGGTCTTCAGGCTTGTTCTGCAGGCACCAAATCTCTCTGGCTCCACCCCCTCCCAACTCCCTCTGCTTCTCTTATAACACTCTTATTAGATTCAGGGACTAGCCTGCTCCAAAATGATTACATCTTGGCTGATTACATGGGCACATCTGCAGTGACCCTGTTTCCAAATAAGACCTCATCATTAACAGTGGCTAGGATGTAGAATTTCTGAGGACCTCCTTCTACATATTATAACATCCAGCCATACTACTTCTATATCATTACTGGCACCAATCACTACAGTTTTCTATGGGCCTCTCTAGAAGCAGGGAGTGAGATGTGCCACACACAAAATCTATTTCTGACTTCAGCATATTCTCCTCTAGAAAACTAATGATGCACAAGTCAACTTGCAGGTTTTCATTAAAAAATTAGCATATGAACTGACTTGTTTAAACTGCTATAATGAAATACCTCAGGCTCAGTTACTTATAAACAACAGAAATATGTTGCTCACAGTTCTAGAAGCCGGGAAGTCCAAGATTAGGGTCGCAGCAGATCTAATGTGTGTTAGAGCCCACTTCCTCATGGATGGTGCCTTCTATGAGGTCTAGCATAGAGGAAAGGGCTGACATACTTCATCAGGCCCTAATCATAATGGCACTAATCCCATTTATAAGGCTTTCACCCTCAAGACTGATCACTCCTAAGGGTCCCAGCCTTAATAACCTGATGGGACAATGAATGGCTTCGAAGAGTGCTGGACACAAAATATCTTCATAATACTTCTTAATCCACATATACCAATATATTCAGTGGGTAATCGGAATGAAGATTGTAAATTTCAGTTACCTTTGGAGGTGGTATGTCAGGGCACCCAAATGGCTTACATGTGGGAAAGGGAAAGAATTGTAGGGTGATGATTCATTGTCTCTGGGGCTTGAGCAGTTGGGTTGAAGGTGGTATCAATATGTAGAGTGGCAAAGCCTTGGGCAGTGAAAGACCTTGAGGAGGAAGTGTAAAGAAATAATTTAGTGTTTGATACAGTAAGGTGGGAACATCTGTTTACCAGGAGGAAACCAATGGAGTGTTTTCTCCTGTGCTGTTAATAGTCACCACGACCCTCACCTCTGCTCATCAAAGTGTATATGGATCACCACCAACAATCCATTCTCTCACGGACAATGTGTGAGGTCCTCTCAGTCAGTCTGATCCTATCTTCTGTCTAGGAACCTCAAGTCTCATCATAAGAGCTCAGTCCCAGAAGACTGCTCACTTCAGAAGCCTGTCTCAGATCTCAGCTAGTGTTCCTCACAAATGGTAGAAATAAAGGGTTCCCGTGATCCATCCCCTCCTGAATATAGTCATTTGCTGGATGGGGTTAGACACTTGGGAAAGCCCCTGAAAGTTAACAGACCTATTGTAAGGGATGTCCCAAGAGAAACGGAGATGTTGTAGATGTGAAAAATACACAGGTGTGTGTGTGTGTGTGTGTAGACCTTGGAGTATTGCACAAATCCTAATTGGTCTTATAATAAAAACCCAGAGCCAGATATTGGGATAAATGCTGAAAGATCAGAGAGACAGAGGAACAAAGCACAGCCACACCTGGCCAGCTTCTCAGCTGAAAGAGGAAGATCCTGTCACCACGAGTCCTCAAAATGAATGCCCTGAGATCCTGTCTCCACCAGCCTTATATTCCTGTCTTCACCCAGCCATATCACTTCCTGTCTCAACCTCACTAGTGCTGGAATTAAAGGTATATGACACCACTGCTTGTCCTCCAGGGCTAACTCTGTGGCTGTCTCTGCCCTCTGATCTTCAGACAAGCTCTATTTGTTAGAACATACACAAAATATCAGACGCCAGCCAGACACAGAGGAAGCAAGATGAGAATGCTGCCCTGAGGAAAGGTACCAAGCCACGTGGCTAAACATGGATAAGACTCATGGGTTAGTATAAATGTAAGAGTTAGCAAGTAATAAGCCTGAACCATTGGCCAAACAGTTCATATAATATATTAACAGTTAATATAAGCCTTTGTGTGATTATTTGTAGTTGGAAATTTCTGTTTCACTTGCCTAGTCCCACTAAATGCTGTGGGACTAGGCAAGTGAAACAGAAATTTCCAACTACAAATGGTGTCCCAATGTGGTGGATGTATATCCACATGAAGCCTGAAAAAGGGGTTCTAGAACATAGAAACAGAGCCAAAACAGTTTCCTAGGTAAGCTCAACTGAGGAGCTGCATCCATCTGATTAGACTGTGGGCACTGTGGACACTGTGGGAGCCAGTAAAGATTCCAGCTTGTGGCTTGCTTCCATCTTGACACAAGGTCAGAGAGTCCAAGCTTGTTTTGCTTTTTGAGGCTGTATGGCAGAATGTTTGGCCAAAGGTGTGGTTACCAGGTGCCTTGCTCTCCAAGGTTGTATAACGGAATGCTGTTCTGTAAGGCATGGTTACTAGATGTTTTCTGAATTGAGGAGGTGTTTACCACACTTGTTTGTACTTTGAACCATGGTGTCCTTGAGAGGGGGAATTCTTTTGCCCTACTCAGCTTTGAGTATAAAAAGAACCTGAGAAATGAACTTGGGGCTTTGGTATTGACTAATTGAGAGGGCTCTTCCAACTCTATATTCTGTTTCTGTCTATTCTTTTTTAAAAAATATTTATTTATTTATTTTATGTGAATTGGTGTTTTGTCTGCATGTATAACTGTGTCAGATCTTGAAATTACAGACAGTTGTTAGCTGCCATGTGGATGCTGGGAATCGAACTCAGGTCCTCTGGAAAAACAGTCAGTGCTCTTAACCACTGAGCCATCTCTCTAACCTCCTGTCTATCCTTTCTGTCTTTGTAATTTCTCAGTCCACACTCTGCTATACCAAGGACCACAGGAAAGGTGAGGCAGGACCGGACAAGGCACATCTGTGAGCATTTTCTGAATTGCTAATTGATGTAGGAAGTCCTCGCCCACAGGTGGGCCAAGCTGTGTAAGAAATGAAGCTGAGTTTGGAAGCAACAGAGGCCCTGTCTGGCTACTGCCTCGGCTCCTGTCCTTACTTCCCTCAATGATGGACTGTAACTTGGAAATGTAAGATGAATTAAATCTTTTTCTCATGGTGCTTAGCAAAAACACCAAACCAAACAAAACCAAACCAGAACAGTACTCAAGAGAATCCAAAAGTCTTAGGAGCTTGTGCCTTGAGACTGAACAGAGACCCAGCAGTTACTTTTCTTTAACATTTAAAAAATTACATTTCTTTATTTTCGTGGGAGGATGAAGGGAGATGGGTTACGGACCTGTGTGTAGGTAGAAGAACACTTTATAGGAGCCAGTTCTTACCTTCTACCGCACAGTTCCCAAGAACTGAACTTGGTCATTAGGCAGCAGCAAGAACCTTTTAACCCACTAAACCTTCTTGGTGTTCCACAAAAAGATACAGTGCTCAGTTATAAATCATAGTATTAGTTACTGAGGTTGAGCCCATGTATTATTTCCAAAATGAAGCAAGCTTCCTTTGCTGCTTTCATGTTGAATATCCTTGAAACCCAGTCTACAATTTTACACTCACCACACACACGCACACGCACACGCACACGCACACGCACGCCATGTGCACACTGTGCTGAAAGGCCTTTCTAAGGCAAAGGGAAGTTCATGAGCCGAGACTGAGCTGAGCTGTCTAAATTGGTTTCGGCTGACGGCCTTTGTTAGCCGAGACTACGCTCCTGCTATCTATCTTGTTATGGTTTTCATTTTCTTTCTAAATTCATTTCTGGAGCTCTGAGCCTCAAAAATAACAAGTTTGAAAATGGCTTTGTGTTGTCCTCTGGACTCCCAGAGCCCAGCTTCCTCCACAGTGTGTTCTGAGCAGGACTTCAGGTGGGAGAGAATCTTGGTTGTTCATGCTCTTAGCTGGTGCAGCAGCAGAGGGTCCCAAGATGCTGGCACCTGGCCAAGCCCCAGCATTCCCTAGCAATTTAAGACTGACCCCAAGCCAGGAATTGCCAAGCAAATGCCTTTGGTAGAGCTCTTTGCTCTGGCTCATAGCTGGCCCTTGTGGTAACTGTGGGAACCTGTCTAAAAAGTACAGCCTCACCGGGCAGTGGTGGTACATGCCTTTAATCCCAGCACTTAAGAGGCAGAGGCAGTTGGATCTCTGACCTCAAGGAATCTATAGAGAGAGTTCCAGAATGCTCAAGGCTACACAGAGAAACCCTGTCTCAAAAACAAACAAACAGAAGCATCAAACCATACATACACAGCTGCACAGGATGGCATCTGTTTCCCCCCCCCCCCAAGATTTGTCTACAGACCTAAACTGGAGTTGGCTGCAGTTCAGTCCTGTGCAGATATGAGATACTGCATCCAGAGAGAAGACTGTAAGATCCAAAGATGGGCCAGCAAACCTTGGTCCGGGAGGGGCTGAGGGTGGTTGGAAGGTCTGGAGTTGGGGTGGGGTGAGATCTGAAGTAAAGATAGGAAATAACAAGTGACCACTGACCTAGAAGCCCTCCTGTCATAGACACCTGGGGCAGACCACTCTGAGACATGGACACAGAGAGGGCTTGAATATTTTGGAGGTGGGTGTCATAGTGCTCTGAGCTCAGGGCCAAGAAAGGGTGCTAAGGGAGTGGGCAGCAACAGAATGGATTTATTTGGAGAGGTCAGAGAGCCTTTATGAGAGAATGGGAGGGCATGCCCTTCACCAGGAAGCCTGCATGTGTTGGCAGGGAAAAGATTGACAGTTCCCAGAGGCTCAGGGATAGCTGAAGGCTGGGATTGACTGGAGCCTGAGCCACTGAATGGGCTTCCCTAGCAGCAATGAGAGTGATGGGATGTAAAAAGATAGCGAAGGGCAGAATCAGCATGTTTAGCGGTGTGACCTTCAGAAAGCATCCCCCTCTTCAGTGAACAGTGTCACCATCCAGCCACAGCTCAGATCTGAAAACCTACCGGAAGCCCCCCTGTGTCCTTTCCTGCTCCCAGCTCCCACTGGTGGCGGGAAGCTTTTCACTGTAAGACTTCTTTTTGCTCCCGGCTACTGCTGTGGCCCCGGTCCCCGTGGTTTAAGTTTCTCTTCCATCTGCTTCGCTCTATTTTCTGGGTGGCCTTTCTAAACCCAAAGCTACTCACCCTGCAAAAAATTTAGTGGCTTTACCATACCTGCCGAACAAAGTCCCCAAGAGATGGCCTACCAAGGGACATGACTGAGAGCTTCCCCTCAACTTTGGTCATCAACCTCTTAGGTTACCTGGAGGAAGTCGCCTGCAGGAGAGTCTGGCTGAGGCCAGTGCCTCTTGGGAAGCAAAGCTGAGGCCAGGGAGGAGAAGAGAGCAAAGAAGGACATGTATAACACCTGCATGATGGCCTGCCTCATCCCGACATCCAGCTGAACGGGGAATAAGTTCTCCACTTTTGCTTTGATCCTCCTGATTTGAATTGTATTGCACTTACCTGCACAGAACAGCCCTGCCAGTCTGTGCTCTCTTTAAATGCTGTCTCTCTACTCCAAACTCCTACCCCCTTGTCCCCCTCCTCCCTGCCATCCCCCACCTGCGGTCTCTGTGTCTCGCCACCTGGATGCTTTCCGTCCCCATTTCTTCCAACTTCATTTCTCCTTCTCGGTCCTACACAATGGCCTCTCCATCAAAAGTTGCCTGGGATGTTGTAATGGGGTTAATATGCTGTCTTTCCCAGCCCGTTGCAAGGCGGCCTAAAGATCTGGGGTAATGAACTCGTGGGTATCAGGGAGTGCTGCCTTTCAGGAATGAGTACGCTGCACTCTGAGGGGCTGCCAACAGTGCCCTAGAACAGGACCCGGAGCCACAGCATTTATCATAGAAATCGATTTCTCTCCTCCATGTATCGCTAAGATATATCCATCTTTGAACTTGAAATGTTTTGCTGCACAAAAATCACGGTAAGTATTTAGCAGCAAGGTCAGTCGAAGGCATCCATGCTCTGAAACAGAAATTGCTCTTCATCCTGACCTCGCAGAGAATCAAGATTGGCTTTGCAGGGGCACAAAATAACTTCAACTCACTCGGCCCTTCCTTGTATGAGTTTTGGGAGCCAAGAGGAAGCTTAAGAGTCGTGGCCGGGACCTATGAATTTGCAAACGTTTTATTGGCTTGTACTTCTCTTAGGTTTACGTGCTGAACTCAATTTCAAAATAACCTCAACCAGCCAGAGTCTGTCAGTTGTACAATCAAGGATTCTAATGCAAGCGAATTGCTAAGATCATTTCAGCTTGGATTCTTTGAACCCGGAAGATGCATCAAGATGGGTACAACTTTGCGGAACTCAGTTAAGTCTAGTTAGTATAGTTAGAACAACTGTAAAAACAATTATAACACATTTAATTGGTTTCATCCTTTGTCAAGTGGGTACAATATTATCTACATCTCAGGATTCAGATAATGCTTATAAAGTGCTTAGCACTGTATCTAGTAGAAAGAAAATACTTAGTAGATGACATCTATTGTTATTACTAGTTATTTTATTTAAAAAAAAAATCATGATGGCTATACATGAATGGCCAGGGACTGTCTGTGTGGGTACCATACAAGTAGGTGGGTAGGCTTTGTGGATTTGTAAGAAAGAAAGAGTAAAGTTGGGCCCCAGAGGAGAGAATACAGGTAGACCTTTTGGTCACAGTACTTTGTAAAGAATATTCTCTTTGCTCTAGATCGCACCAATAACACCAATGTCTTTCCAATTCGTAGTAGTTTGATTGTGAAATTTTGTTGTAAAAGGTTCTGGCCCAGAGGTTTGACCGGCAGTCTGGCAGTCCAACAGACCCACTACCCACAGACCCACAGAAACACACAGATGCTTGTATTATTTTCATGCTGATTGACCTAGGGCCCGGGCATATAATTTGCTAGCGCTTGCTCTCAATCTAACCCATCTTGTTCAGCCACGCGGCTCAGTACCTTTTCTCAGAGCAGCATTTCAGCTTCTTTCCTCTGCATCTCTCTGGCGGCTCTGCCTGGCGAATCTGCTCAGCTCTGACTCTGAGATTTTCCCAGTCTGGTAGCTCCTCCTGCACTTCCTGTCTGCCTTCAGCCAATCAGCTTTTTATTAAACTAGTAGGCAGGACAATTATTTACAATGTTATAAAACACAATCCCACTACAAAATTTCCCCATAGACTCCTGTATTTAAACACTGGGTCCCAGCCTGGAGATTTGGCTCAGTTGGTCAAGTGCTTGCTTCACAAGCATGAGGGCCTGAGTTCAGATCCCAGCACTAACTTAAAAGCCCCCATGATGGTGCACACCTGTAATTCAAGTACAGGAGCCAGAGAGACAGGAAATCCTGGAGGCTTGCTAGCCAGCCAGTCTGGTCAAATTGATGACCACCAGATTCATTGAGAAATCCTGTCCTGAAAAATAAGGTAGGGACTGATTGAGGATGTCAATGTCAACCTCAGACCTCCATCCACATACATGTGTGCACATGGGCATGTACACACACACACACACACACACACACACACACACACACACACACCAGGCAGACAAAGCATAAAACAAAAAGGACCCCGTCCCCTGCTGGTGTTGCTCATCTGTGATGTTGTGGAACCTTTGGGAGATAGACTCTTCCTGGAGAAAGTGAGTAGTGGGTTATGGGGTAGGCCATACAGTTTCATAATTCAGCAAGTATCCTGGTGTGTTCACATTCCTGCTTCTGTGGAACTGCCTCCTGCCATGCCTTCTTAGGTACCATGGACTGTACCTGTTAGTATTTGCGCATGAAAAGATAAAACACACTGTCCAAATGCCATTTTGAGTTTATTGGAATTCTAGATATCCAGGGAAGGGCAGATGGGGAGAGAGAGAGAGAGAGAGAGAGAGAGAGAGAGAGAGAGAGAGAGAGAAAGAGAGAGAGAGAGAGAAGGGATGCAGAGAAAAAGGAAGTACTGCCACATGGTATCTCTCTTTAACGGTCAGGTGACCATGCAGACACTCCCAGGGGCATGCTCTGTGAACTTGAGTTCTGTGGGTGGGGCGTGGCTGCAACATGACTATACCAGAGATGCATGGCCATGCTCAGAAGGCAAGCTAGGGCAATGTTTATATACTAACAGTACCTCTCAGACTATGAGCCCAACTTCTTGAAGTTGCTTCTGAGACATACTTTGTTATAGCAACAAGAAAAGTAACTAATACAAAACCCATGCCGTCTTCACTGCAGCATCTCCAGGGCAGGCCCCATCAACCCCCTGTTTATGCTACAGTCACCTTAGTGCTTACATCTGCTATGACAAGCCCCCCCATCAGACAATGGGATCACCCTAGTTTTCAGCTGCTAAGTGTGTTTCTTTTTTAATTTTTAAATATGTGTTTTAAAGCAAACTTTTAAAAGTTTTTCCAACTCATCAACTGAAATTTTTTTTTCAAAACCTCTGGCTACATAGTATGTGGAATAGGAATGCAAATAAGACATTTACTGTTAATAAATCAGAGACATTTATTTTAAAACAATTCTTTGGTATACATATAGTTTTATTACTTATTAATAACAAAAACAAATGTGCTTATTAATGAGATGGATATGTCATTTTTATATAAGGAGCTGCATTTTGGCTAGATGTTTGATGCTGCAGAATGCAGACCACCTTCCACACTGTTCAAAGTTGACAGAGACTTTGAATTCATAATAGTCAATGATGAAGAACCTTTTAGCTTCTATGGAGAGCACCATTTCACATAGAAACACTGCCCTAAAATGTGGTAAAGAATGCCAAAGGCCGTTTCAGAAACTGTTGAGAATTATAGGTGTGTGAAATCACCTGATAGTGGAAAAATTTAAGAGTAGCTACTTTGAAGTATTTATTATTAATTCCTTATCTATATTGTCTCCGTGTAAGCAGTGACTGCCCATCTTTTTTCATAGAAGCTGAGGCTCCCTTGGCTCTTCAGAGTCCAGTTTGGGGGATTTAATATTGCATATTTTGGCTAATCTTCTATGAGGCTTTTAAGTGTAGTTTAAACTCTGTGTACATGTCAGTATTTTCTTCTTTGGGATGATATTGAGCATTGGGTTTAGACTGCAGAAGTGAGAGCCTGTTTGTTGGGGTCTCAGCACGGAGTGCTTCTCTGAGTCTGTGCTACTGTTCACTTTCCTCTTCTGTAGTCAGATCTCACACTCTGCCTGTTGTCCATCCTGACTGTGGGACAATGATTTGTGTTTTAGTTTAGCCTGATAGTCATTACTGTCCTGCTCAGGGGTGGGGTGAGATCCATGGCCAGGGGCAGGCTGGAGTTCAACAGCTCTCTGGGATTAATTTCCTTTGGTCTTTCCAGTTCACTGAGGGATCATCTTTGCCCTGCCCCCCACCCCCCAAAGCTGGAGCTGTGAGGAGGTTTTCCACTGTACTGTCTCACTGATGTCTACATTCAGGGCCAAAGTTTCACAGACAGGGATGGATGTGATGATGTTATATATTTAATAAAACCAATCTGGAGAACAAAGCCATAGGATTTGGCTTATGTGCACAGCCCCTCTGTTAGACACATTTTTCAGATACTCCCTTAGAAGAGAACTCCATCTCTGCAGCTATGGAAGTCCTCATCTACACTGAGTGGGGTGAGACCTTTTGTCTTTAGTGATGCTGCTGTTTTGGAGTCACCCACACACTTGTATGTAATCCCTTATTCATTTCTGTAGGACAGTCCAGTGTACTTACTTGTTCGCAAAGCTAGGCTTGTGTGGCTGTCACTTTGTCTGGTGTCGATGCTAGGTCTGGGGTGAATGAAGACTTGTTTATGTCTCCCTAGAGGAAGGTTATGCAGCCATCCACAGACACAACTGGAATCTATGCACGGTTTGTTAGACTGCTCCCCCCATATCATTAGGATTTCCCAAATATAATTAAGAGATAAGTAAATTGTTTTAAATCTGATTTTAAAGTATTACACATTTATTGTTGAGATGTTAAAAAAGAAAAAAAAATAAACAATAGAAAAAAGAAAGAAATGTATTCCCACTACTCAGAGATAACCAGGACATTTGTATACGTTCTCCCAAACTTCTAAATTTTATATGTGGTTTAATGACTATGCATTATATTTGAGAATTTGCTTTTAAAAATGGCACATTGGGGGTTTAGTGGTTAAGAGCACTGACTGCTCTTCCAGAGGACCAGGGTTCAATTCCCAGCACTCACATGGCAGCTCACAACTGTCTGTAGTTCCAGTTTTAGGCAAAACACTAAGGCAAATAAATAAATAAATAAATAAATAAATAAACCTGGCACATTGGTGAAGAGAGATGGCTCAGCATTGGCTGCTCTTGCAGAGGTCCCAGGTTCTATTTCCAGGACCAACATGATTGCTCACAGTTATCTTTAACTTCAGTTATAGGAGATACAGTACCCTCTTCTGGCCTCTGAGGGCACCAGGCACTCATGTGGTGTGCAGGCATGCATGTCGGCAAAACACATACACATGTAAAATAATATAAATGGTAAAAATATGTGTATTTTCCATACTCATACTATATATGAGTAGCACTCTATAGTACATTCTAAAAGGTTATTTTGTATTCGGTTTTCCTGTTTTATTGGTACTGGGGGTTGCTCCTGGGGCTGGCCCAGCTAGTTCAAGGTGACTTCATTGTATTTTGTTAAACACGTGCATCAGAATATACTTTAGTAAGCAGAAATTGCAAAATTATATTGCTCATAATTTTTACAAGGAAAAGCCAACTATTACTCCTAGCCTCTTTGAGCCATGGAATTGACTCTTTTACACAATTTTAGGACAAATTCTAGCATCTAATTGTAAGGACTTGAGCATTTGGAACTTATTGTCATCTAATCCTTAAGCATGAGCATACCTGTTTCAAATGTTAAGATACACCTACATTTTTATCAAGTTGTATATCATCTCTTAAAATATGTGTTCTAACTTGACAGACTAGTTTTATTTAGTTACTGTCTCATGCATAACTACTGAAAACACTACCTGATGTTTCTCAGAGTGGACTGAGCATTCAGTTACATTTGCCTCTTTGTATCTTTTCATTGATTCTGCCCTGAACACACTGCTTGCAATGTAGCTCTGTGACTGTTTTCTCTCTAGAATATTTCTTTCCATACTATTACTTTTTTCCTATACACATTGTTATCTGCCCTTCCTGATTATTAAAACATACCTTTTTCACTACAGACATTTAAAAAATAAAGATTAAATATAACCACTCCCCCCATGGCAAAGAAGGATTCTTCTCCACCAAAAATCTTGCTCCTTTTGTCCATAGTTAGTCTGGGACTACATCTTCCAGCCCACACCTGCATCTAGGCATGGCCAAAGGTATGGGAACAGTCCACTTTGTAGCTAAGACTTTGATTAAAGGTGCATTTTCTTCACGATCTTTCTCTGTTAGAAAGATGCAATTATTAATGATGCCCTAAGGGATTTGAGGAATTGCAGAATCCTAGAGTTGGAGATAACCACATGCTGGCCAGTCACTGGGTTACTCTGCTACAGGAATATGGCAGTGAAACTGCATCTGATTATATTACAGAAATGCAGTGAGTGATTTAGTCTTTAGAATTGTTAACACTTTGGTCCAGTTTTCTTTGTAGTTTTATTATTATTTTCTCTGTCTCTGTCTCTCTGTCTCTGTCTCTGTCTCTCTCTCTTTGTGCATATGTTCCACAGGACTAATAATTAAGAAATGAGGTTAATAGTTAATCTCTAATAATAAAACTTGTAGTCACACTAAGTATGTTTTCAAGGTTAAACAGGTATATTTTAGACAGATAATTTTCAAATACTTCAAAGACCTACAGAATATGGCATTTAAGATATTTAGTAACCTAAGGTTTTTCATGATGAGACACATTATTATTCCTGGAAGTATCAATTTACTTCATAAAAACAATGAGCACTGAAGAAACTCCATATGGAGTTTGCTTTCAATGTGGCAAGGCTAGCTAGCCATTTGAGGGAAGAAACTGCTCTTGTCTTGACTACTGACAGTATGCTATATAGACTGGACAAGCAGGACATGGGAAAAAGACTGTTGAACTTTGCCAGGATAAAGTAGGATAGTCCTTTGAGTTCCTATTTCACAAAAGAGTTTGCCAGACATTCTGCAGGACACAGAGAAAAGTAACTGAGGAACTTTGCCAATACAAGGCAGGATGGTCCTTCAAATCTCTTATTTCACTGAAAAGTCTGCCAGATATTCTAGACCTGTAGGCTGATGATGGGTGCTCCAATGTTGTAGAGGAACTTTGGGTGGCTCTTCAGGCAGCCAGATGTCTCTGTTGTTAGGTAATATTATATCCTTCTAGGGTCTTTGATGGAGTTAAAAACTAAATAGAGTTATAGTTTTCTTTAGTTATGATAGGAAATAAGTTAGGTATAAAACTTAGGAATCACCAAGGTAAGATAGATAATGGAGTATTTTCTCCAAATTTGCTAAATACAAATGGACTGAATATTGTAAATTGTATTGAATATTGTAATTACAATTGAATATTGTAATTCTTGATAACTGTTTTTTGTTGTACATAGTTTTACTATGTTAAAGTTAAAATCTTTCATTTTTATTTAGACAAAAGGGAAATGTTGTGGAATACTAGTTTAAGATGTGTTACATTCGTTTATGCTGTGGAATATTTGTTGAATGATGCAGAGATGTGTTGCAGTTGTTTAACTCTGTAAAGCTGTGCTTCTTTGCCTGTCTAACAGCCTATAGCTTGGAAGGAGAAAGCATAGGCAGGGCCACCAGACAGAGAATACATAGAGGAGAAATAGAGGCTTGAGAGAAAAGAGGGAGGGAGGGGTGAGAAAAGGAGGGGGGGAGGACACTTGTATACACATGCCAACATGCATGACCACGTGCATGCACACCACATATAAATGTAAAAACAACCCCTAAAACCTTCCTCTCTATATCTCCTAAGAGGGCAATTGTGCTTGGGTTTAGGGGCCAAGATAATCTTCCTGGGTTAAGACTCTCAATTTAATTGTGCCTTATAAGGAAATATTTGCAGGTTCAAGGAGTCAGGATCTATTAGTGCATGGTTGTCTCAGTGGAGATCCTTGCGACCCCAGCCACAGCACTTTCATGCTCAGATGCAATGATCTATTTTTGTTGGCTTTTCTTTTTAAGGAGGGTCTTGCTGTGTTGCCCAGTTGGCTCCAAATTTTCCCCGCTCTAGCACAGTTTGCCATTTATAACCCATGTGCTGTTGGGACTTCACAATGTGAAATACAGACAGGGTTGGATTCTTTAGATGTTTGCATACTGACTTTCCTCTGTTTCTTCCCTTGTTTTCTTCCCATGCCCATTTCTTGCACTCAAAGAACAAAAGCTAAAACCAAAATTCTCTACAGCTGATGGGTTACAGCCCGTACAAATACAGCTGACGGGATCCAGCCCCTACAAATACATTTGACAGAATGACACGTTTTCCTTCAGATGGGTTGCTCACACTAGACTCCAGGATCTTTGAGATGAGCTCTGAGTTTCTAGGGAGGCTGCACAAGCTCAGGATCATTGTGCCAGGATTATAGGGACGGATGCTCAGGGAACCGTATTGGGGCAGTGGGGCTGCTGTAAGTACTTGGGACCCTGTTCTGACTTTGGCCTAGGAAAAGGCCAACTGTTTGGGTTAGGATTTAACTGGAACTTTAGCTGGTTTGCATGGTACTGACACAATGCCACTAACCTAATCTACAAGTTTGCTTACTAAACAGTTTCTGGAATTGTTAACATTGTTCTCAGGCTAGAAGCTTTTGTGGCTACCAGAACATTAGATCAAAACAAAATCTTTAAGCCAGCCAAGGCATATTGCTATATCCCAAACAGTGTATTATTAATCCTTAATGGTTAGAGTGCTCAAGAAAAATCATCATGTCAAAGCTGCTGCAGTTATTATTCAAATTATGGCATAAGATAATGTTCATATTTTATATTTTTATATAATATGTCTATGTGTTTATTCCTGGCATTCTATTGTTCCTTGGTCACATGACACCACAGTGGCTCTGCATGTGCTAACTTTTCTAGGAAAGGGAGGTCCTGACATCTCATTATTTTATCATCTTTTTACTCCATAATTTGCTCATCAGTATTAATCTCTGTGTAGGGCAGAGGTAACTTGAACTAATCTAACTTCGTTGCTGTATATGCTGTGTAACTGATCGAGTGTATAATGGGAAGAACTGAACTGCGGCCAAGTCCTCTAGCTCACTGAATCTTGCTGACTTTCTGAGTTTACTTGCTTTGATTATCTTGTTCCTGAGTAAGTACAGGGACAGATATTTCAAAAATATCTCATAGCCTCATAAAGAGACCTCCGCTTCTCTATGTGTATCACAACCTCCAAGGTATAAGGAAGACCTTCAAGTAGATAAGAATATCTCCCCAAAAAGGGGTGGATGTAGTATATTCAGGACTTTCCTGGGGAAGCTTACAAGCAATACTCCTGGGAGAAGGCATAGCTGATTCATAGGAAATTTTCTATCAGTCCAATATCTCCAAATTGTACAAATAGTAAAAGTCCCTGAAATATGCAATAGGTGGAGATGAAAACCAAAGGTGACATGGTGACCATCATGAGGCTCAGCTTTGCAGGATCTTTGTAAAGCAGCTGCTCTGGCTTTATGACTTCTGCCGTTCCCATCAGATATGGCTGACACTGAATTCTGTCAGTCTCTAGCACTCTGTGCTGGAAAGCTTATAATTACTCATTAACACATTAGATTCAGGGGAATCCAACACCCTCCTATAGGCACCTGCACCCACGTGTGCATACCTGCTTAATACACATATGCACACACTTATACTTACTCATATATATATAAATATACCTCACATATACATATATACATACTCATATACACACATATCCCCATACATATATATAGGTACATATGCACTAACTCATACACACATACCCCTACACGTACATAAATACACACATGCACCCATACATACACATACATATTTCTTTGATTATTGTGAACAATATTTGCAGGTTGTGGTTACCTACTTTGTTACATTTTAATAAAATCAATTTGCTGTCATCCTTGACAGGGGCCAGTCAATTTGAATATTTTCTTGGTTAAAGTCGTGCATACCTTCACATGGCTATGGGACACACTGTGGCATGTATTTCCAGACTCTTGGGCACAGCCTGGATGGATGAATGCAGTGATAAATATCTCTTGCTGGTTTGGAAATGCAGTGATTTATTTTTAACACTCTTCCTAATGGTACAGCCCTTCTGAATGACTTTTCTTTCTTTATATTCTTTCTTGTCCCCAAATCCCATCAGGCAGCCTCAAGCCAAGGGAACAAGAATCTCATTTTTATCAATGAGAACATCCTGAAGGTGCTGACAGTGAAGGATTAGGTGCAGGAAATGGGAGGAAAGCAGAGAGAAAACCGAAGAGAGCCTCCGGCCTTGCCGTTTTCAACTGGGTGCAAGCAACTCCCTCTAACCTCACAGCCATTTCTCATGACTAGTTTGCAGGGCTCTGTTTTCAGATTATGAAAGCTGAGCCTCATGCCCAGAGGCCAGGGTACAGAGTGGAAACCAGGTGAGAAGAGAGTTTCCTAAGCCAAAACTCAAGCCAGGTTTAACTGAGTGAGGCCAGGACTGGACCAACATGTTCTCTGGGTCCTGACTGCCTTAGGGTCTCTGTCTCTCCCTACCCCTAGTATTGCTGAGGCAATGATGTAGCTCTGGATACATCTAATCCTGCTTCAGCAGAGCTTGGGATGAGTTAAACCAGACCTTCCTCAGATGCATTTACATTTTGAGAGTAGACACTTTGAAACACATGGCATTCTTACTGTTATTTTGGTAATCATACTATTACAAAGTATGATATGATATGCATCCAAGAGCCCCGTCACAGCTTGGGAGTTTACAATGTAAAACCACAGGGCAGGAGAGATGACTCAGAGGTTAAGAGCACTGGTTGCTTTTCCAGGGGACCTGAGTTCAATTCCCAGCAACCATATAGTGACTCACAATGTAAAACCACAATCTTGAAGGTCTTATTTGTGCCTGGGTGACCTATTCTGCCGCCAAAGGCAACTGCTGTCATGGTTTCTGTAACCAAAGGGGCTTCTGCCTGACTTGAGATTTCTTATACAAATAGTCTTTTCCAGATCTTTTGCTTTAGTGGTCAACAGTGTACGGGGAAGATTTTGTCAATTTGACGCAAGCTGGAGTCATCTGGGCAGGGGGAACCTCAATTGAGGAAATGGCTGCATCAGATTGGCCTGTGGGCATGCTTGTGTGTGTGTGTGTGTGTGTGTGTGTGTGTGTGTGTGTGTGTGTGTGTGTGTTATATGGTGTCTCTGTTATGTAACTCTGTCTGTCCTGGAACTCACAAGGTAGACCAGGCTGGCCTCTTAACTCTGAGAGATTCACCTGCCTCTGCCTCCCCAGTGCTGGGATTAAAAGAGTGTTCCACTGTGCCTGGAAATTTTCTTGACTAATGACTGATGTACCAAGGCTCACCCCAATGAGGGTGGTGCCAACTCAGTTAGGCGGCCCTCATTTGTATAGGAAAGCAGGCTGAGCAAGCCATGGAGAGCAAGCCAGTAATCAACACTCCTCCATGGCCTCTGCATCAGCTCCTGCCTCCAGGTTCCTGCCTTTAGTCCATGCCTTCCTCAATGACATGAGCCAAGTAAAACCTTCCCTTCCCAAGTAGCTTTTGGTCATGGTGTTTATCATAGCGACAGCGACACAAACTAAGGCAGAAACATTTTGTCTTAGAAATATCAGTGCAATTATTGGTCACTATATTCGTAGCATTCAAATTTTGTGAAAAAAATACCATCCGTTTATTTTTCATTCTGTTGTTAATAAATATTGCAGTAGACTTGGAATATTTAAAAACTTAAATAACTACATTTATTTATTTACTTAATGTGTGTGTGAGTACATGTGCATATGTTTGCATGTGGATGCTATAGCAAGTGAGTGTATGGACGTCAGGACAATTCTTAAGTTGTAGCTGTGCTTGGCTATTATAGTTTACATTTCTATGGTGACTAATGTTATTAGGACTTTTTGTAGACTTATTGGCAGGTGTCCTCATTTGTGCATTATCTGTCCAATAGATTTTAAAGGTTGGCTTATATCTATATACAAATAATGTATAGCCATATAGTTCATAAATGTGTGAGAATAGGCAAGTTTGTTTATATATATAATCCTGTAATATATAGATAAATATAAAAATATTTGAAGTCTCATTTGGATGATATGGTTCATGCTTATTGATGAACATAGGCTCATTCCCACTTTTTCCTGTAGCCACAATCTTTGCAATATGATTTTGCAAATCTGCCTGTGTCCACAAGGGGGCAGTGTCCATATCTCTTGAGTCTGCTGGCTTTTAGCTTGAGTGTTGGTTGGCTGGTGAGAGGTAATCATGTGTCAGCTATGAGGGCCAGCCTCCCTGGGGCCTCTTGTTCTCTGCCCTGATGCCAGTTAGTAACTCCTTAAGGCTCAGCTTCCCATCTATAAATATCTATCACCTTTGCTACCGAGTAGACCCTCAACAAATTCACATTTGTAAGTCTGTCATTGTTACTGTTCATAAATCAGTGCATACTTCAGTTTCCTTAGTTGGATTTTATCTTAAGGCATTTGAGTAATTGTGGTTGCTATGTTATATATTATTTGATCAAAGGCCAGTGCCCGCCCGGAGTTAACACTTCTTTCTAGTCACGAAGCTCCTTGCCTTCCACTGCCTCGCTGCTTCCATTTCTATGCAGTCCTAGAAGCATGGGCACTTCTAGCACTTTATCCAAGAATGACATTGACATCCCCCATGGCCTGTCAGGCCCTATGTCTTGAGGATTAGCATTTATATGGTGATCCTGTCTATGGAGAGGTGATGTTTCAATACCATGTTTAAAGTCATCCTTTGGTTTAATCATAAGAATTAGTTTCTTTTCCTTACTTGGAGGTACATTTGCAAACATATTTCTTCCATTTTTGCTATCTCACACTTTTCAAGTAAAGCTGAGCTTCCCTGAGGCATCTTGTGTGTGTGTGTTTCCCACAATGACACAAGGTAATCCATCATTCTGGCAATGAAGAATGAGTCTCATAGACAGCAGGACTGAGAAGCAGGCAGCCTCTGTGTGCTGTCATTCTGGGCTAACGACCTGGACCTCTACACCTGTCACAGCAGTCAGCACTAGCATTGGGGCCGTGACCCAGTGAAGTGTCTCTGCAGCCAGCAAACCTGAGAACTGGCCTGGCATCCAGCCACACCTAAGCCTTTTCTGTCAGTTGATGGGAGTAGCTGGCTCTCCATTTACCAAAACAAAACATGAGTCTCACCCCCTCAAACACACAGACGCATAGAGAAAATTGCACAAAGGCAGTGTGATCCTTTTGGTATATTCATGAACATTTTCTTTACTTTTTGAGGTCTCACTCTACAGTTGAGGCTAGCCTGAATCTCACTAGGTAGCCTAGGATGATCCCAAATTTAACAGTAGTCCAGCAGCTTCGGCCTTTGATTTTATGGGTTTGAGCTGCCACTCCCAGCTTTCACAGGCATCTGAAGCCTGTCACTTCACTGTGTTTCTGTTTCTTCTCTAAGGAGATGCCTCATAGGCCATAAAATTGGCAAGTGGTAGAGGCTGACCCTAAGTCTACAGCTAAAATCACCACAGCCAAATGTGTAGCTGTATGATCTGTGTGAGTTAGTTAGCGCCTCAGTCTTCCTATCTATAAAATAGAAAACTGTCCATTGGTAGCTATAAAATTGTACAAGATGATCCTGTGAAATTTTTTACAAATGCCAGTACTTCAGTGCTTGCCTAGCATAAGCAAGGCCATGTTATATCCTTACAAATATACAATTAAAAACTCAAAACAAGAACAGTTTTTGGCAGGATTATATCTGCTTACTCAGTAATTACATTTTATTTATTTTTTCTCAGTTTTTGTGGCAACTTTAAAATATTGATACTTTGGGCTGGAGAGATGGCTCAGCAGTTAAGAGCACTGATTGTTCTTCCAGATGACCTGAGTTCGATTCCCAGCATCCACATGGCAGCTAACAATTGTCTGTAATTCCCAGATCTGACACCCTTACACAGTTATACATGCAGGCAAAACACCAATTCACTTAAAATAAAAATAAATATTTAAAAAAGAAAAACAACATTAAGATACATGTTTAAAAAATATTGATACTTTGTCTATGTCTGTGTGAGTGTACACATACACATCTGTGTGTACATAAGCATGGGTGCACATGCCTGTGCATGCACTGAGGGCCAGATGAAGCATTCAGTATATTGTTCTATTACTTTCCATGACTTCTTTGAGTCAGTCTCTCCTTGAAGCTGGGACTTGCCGGCAAACCCCGGCAACCATTCTGTCTCCCTGTGGGTTTTCAGGTATGTTCGGGTGGGTTGGTTTGTTATATGGGCACTAGGATCTGAACTCTGGTCCTCATGATTACTCAGAAAGTACTCTTAAGCGCTGAACCACTTTTCCAGCCTCTTTTTGTTGGCTTTTGTCTAGGCATTCAGCAATTAACCCAATTCTGTTTGCAGTTTTGGAGATGTTAACATTGCTGTTTCTTTGTAGGAGTACCAATTCTCTCAATGACTGTGCAGAAGCACATTCTTGTTTTTGATTTAGTGAAGTGACTCTTGGGCTCTTTATAAGGATTGGTCACCAGAAAGACAAAATCCCAAGAAGTTTGGACCTCTCAGGCCTGTCTTCCGTTCCGTGGGAAGGGGAAAGGGGGCAGAGATGGAGCTAACAATTGCTTATTCCTGTGTAAGGACACCTTGGTCAAAATCCTAGAAGTTTGGATTTCAGAAAGCTTCTATGTTGGTGGATGCACCAGTGTGTCAGGAGGGTAGTACCCCGATCTACAAGGGTGGAAACTCTTGAGTTAGGGGATCACCCACTCTAGTGCTTTTCCTCTGCTTATATGCCTGCTGAATCATTTTACAATATCTAAGAGATATTATAATGAACTATTGAACATGAGAAAGAACTCAGGGGAACCCTCAATTTGTAACTAAGCTGGACCAAAGCACGGTAACTAGGAGCCTACTATTTGTGATTGATGTTTGAAGTGGGAACATTTTGTCCAACTGAGTCCTTAATCTACGGGATCTGTAATAACCGTAAGTTATTATGATATAATGACGCAGTTGATATTGTAATTACATTATCGAGAACTAGCTGCTGTACATAGTACTTTCCTCACTGAGGTGACAAAATATTTGACAGAAGCAAATGGAGGGGCGGCTTATTTTGGTTCAGTTTGAGGAGCACAGTCCGTCATGGCTGGGATGGCTCTGTATGTGGCAGTTGGAACTTGAGGGACAGCTTGTTACATCTCAGCGGCAGAGAGACCTCAGTTGGGGGTGGAGTCAGGTAGTACCTTCAAGGTCCACCCTCACAGCCATCTGCTTCCTCTTTCTCAGGGTCCCACTTCCCAAAGGTGTCACAACATTTCTAAACACCTAAACGGTACCTCCTGTTGGGGATCAAGTTCAAGCACAGGTGCCTATGGCGCGCGCCATATGTGTGTGTGTGTGTATGTGTGTGAATTCATACTCAAATCAGAACAGTATGGGGAATCTACACACCTTCATTTAAAAAATGAAGGATGAAAAGGATTGAGAGATGGCTTAGCAGTTAAGGCTGCTTGATCAGATGACCCAGGTTCAAGTCCCAGCACCCACATGGCTGCCAACAAGGTATCCAACCCCCTCTTCTCATCTCTGCAGGCAACGCATGCATGTGATGCACAGGCACACATGTAGGCAAGACTTCTGTACACATAAAATAAGTGAATAAAATTTTTAAAAAATAAGGCATGAGGATATAAATAAGGAAAATAAGTTTTTCTAAGTAATATGAGGAAATAAATAACTATAAGGTACATGGAGGTGGCTTATTCTGGATTCAGATGTACTTCTTAACTCCAAATTAAGACTTGCAAAATTTTTTTAAGAAATCAAAATGGGAAGAAAATAAAGGCCCATTTGTTGAAGTTTGATTGATTAGCTGACTGGTACCAGTGGGAGTCGGCAGGACTGTTAGGAGCATGCTCACCGAGGAGACATTGGGATGCAACACCTTACTCTCTTGTTCCTGCTTCCTGGAGGCCATGAGGTGAGCATCTGGCTCTACCATGTGCCACTGCCATGATGTTCTATCAAAAGGCAACAAGCCAACTGAAAACACATGGGGACTGCTGAAAGTCTGAGCCACAGTGAACCTTCCCTCTTCATGAAAAAAGGAAAGAAAATGAGGCTTCCTTTTCCAGATTGCTAATGCCACATCCCTCTTCTACAGGCATGTGACATTTCTGAAAACCCCATGGCTTTAGGGGAGCCAGTTTTGTGATCATCCCATATTCATGTGTCAGGGTACACTTTACTACTAGGCAGAGCTCCTACTGTGAGTCCCAAGACACTCAGCCTCCACTGCGCAGCAAGGCCCAGGCATGCAGGTTCTGGTGAGCAGGAAGACTACAGCTTGCCTGCTAAGCTTTGGTCACTAATTCTAGAAGGGAACATCATCGAAAGTGCTCACTTTCCAGCCTGCTTCTGTTTAAACTCGTTCCAGCCTCTATTATGTTCCCACATCCCACTTGATTGGAGGGGAAAGATTTTCCTCCTTTTCCTGCCGAATGGAACCAGCCAAAGCTTTGGTCTCTTTCATGCTGTTAAAAAAAAAAAAATGTAATCAGGACTGATTGATGAGGCACCATGGCCGTCCGGTCCTTCAGTGACTGAGGAGGTTGGTTTTCAGGCTTGTATACATTTCATCATAACGGCCAGAGAAGTAAGCTCCCTAACCACCCTTCGTCAGTGCTGCAGAATTAGCTCATCCAGGTGACTCTACATTGCTGGAGACCCAGAAAACTGAAACCGCAACTGCAGCACACCATGGCTTCAGCAGGACTCAAGTCAGAAAAACGTCCCTGTACTCCCCTAACAGAAGGTCACCTTGCCAGAGTTCTGTGGATCTATGTGATCGGTCTGCTCACTGAAAGCCAGTTCTCAGGTAGAGCCTGAATTCCAAGCGATAAGGAGGTGCACAGTCCAGCCTGCACCATTTAGAGTGTGTAACATAGATTGTGTATGGCTCAGATGAAATGCATGAGACAGTCTGCAGCATCCATCCCAGACCCATGGGAGGCTCAGGAAAACAAGAATAAATTGATAGTGACTAAACATCACTTAATTTTATAGCCACTTAAGCCTTTTGAATTTAAACACTTCTAGAACTTGACTGTGTATGATAGGTGTTTATTTGTACACATGTGTGTGTAGATGTATATGCACATGTGTACATGTGTGTGGAGGCCAGAGATTAATGTTGTATGTCTTCCTCAGTTGCTCCCTAGTTGAATTTTTTGAGACTGGGTCTCATTAAACTTGGAGCTTATTAATTTAGCCAGGTTGGCTAGTTAGTAAGTCCCAGGGATCTGTCTGTCTCTGCCTCCTCAGCTTTTATTGCTGTACTAGACAGCTAAGGGGTCCTCATGCTTGTTCAGAAAACACTTTTCTGCCTCACCTCCAAACCTGGCTTTTAAGCAGAATTGTATTGCATTTGCAATCAGAACTTCCCAGGCTTCATGGGAAAGGAGACGGTCTGTTCATTTGCCATTCACAAAATCCTCAGACTGACATACCCATGCTAGGAGTAGATACTAAGGAGACTTCAAAATAGAAAAGATCCTTTGACTCAAAGGACTGAGCCATCCAGTGGGAGATTCACAGGGCCCACCTCACTACAATACCTGTCACTATGGAATAACACCATATCTGCTCTACCTGTAACTGTCACATTTCCACTTTGTACTGGCTTCTCAGATGACCACTTCCTATTTTTTTTGACAGCTGAGCAACATGAGTCTCAAGACAGTTGAGTAAGTGATCCAGTGTCACAGCCACCAACAGGCTGGATTGGAATTGGAACCCAGAACTGGTCAAAGCCAAGGTCAGAGCCCTTGGTTTAAACATCACTGCTTCCTGTGCTGCTGGTATTAGCAATAAATGAGACAAGGCCTTGATTGTGGTCATAGGAGTGAGGCACCAAGGCAGGTGGAGGGTAAGATCTTATCAGCCATGAAAGATAATTTTAATAGACAGGACTTTCTAGTCGAACAGGACTTATAGAACAAAAGAGGCTTTATTGAACTGGCTTGCACCATTCGAGGCTGTATACTCTAACAATGGCAATGTGCAGGCTGAGTTAGAGAAGCCAGTAGTTGCTCACACCAAGAAGCTGGATGCCTCAGAGGAAGGGGCACCAGTGATACAATCTTAGTGGTAAGTGCAGACCAGGAGGCTCGCTGTGGAGGTTCTGATGAGTCCCCTTGTTGAGGGGCTGAAGAAACTGCTATCAATGGGCAGTGGCTGAGCATTGTCTAGCTTTCTCTGCCTCCATTTGAATCCCATCATGCTGTGTTTTTCTCCATAGTGGTTAGCGTGCATGCCAAAATGCCCCCATTGACACACTCGTAAATTTGCTGTGCTAATATGGTGGGCATCTGTAGCTCTCAGTCTAACTTGGCCTCCAAGTTTAACCACCCAACTGTCTATGTAGACATGAAGGTCACTGCAACAGAAATCTTAGCAGGGCAAGAGGGAGAACGCCAGGCAAGGGGTTCAGGAGCGGGACTAGAGGCGGGCTGTTGTGTTAGAGCAGTGTAATAGTGCAAGCGATCAAACTCGGGAGAATGTTCCAGGATGGAGAAAAGTTTAAAAATGTGAGAAACAGAAACCTGACATCCCGGCTCCAGTCAGTGTTTTCAGAGATATGAGGAAGAGGATGTCTTGCCCTTTAATGGGCTTTGAAGGAATCAGCAGGCTTAGGTTTCAGTTGGGACAAGAGCTGAAGAAAATTGGACCAGAGGAGGAAGAGAACATATATGGTGATGCTGAAGAAGTGGTTGTCTAATACAGTAGGCACCGTGGTAGAAGAATTTCAGTAGCTCAGGATGACAGGAGGTGATCTTGACCAGATGGCTGATTTCTCACCTTCCTATGCTGCTTGATCTTACAGAAATAATCTATTCACAAGGGTTGTGTGGTGACCAGAGTGTGACAGAGAAGGTGTCCCACAGAGGTCGACCAAGTTCTGGAGCACCTTGGGTCCTATTAGGAACAGTGCCAATGCTGGAGGGTATAAGGTTCTCCTGTATAGAGCTATACCTTGAGTTGGAAGTGGGTGGCACTCTGTCTTATATCTTGCCACCAAGGACATGGAGACCACAGCAAGGACTAGAAATGCATCTCTGGGTAAAGGAAGCTGGCTGGAAGATCTCCCATAGGTTCTATGACAGTCTGGGATGTTAACCATGGGGGTTTATGGCTTCTCAATCTCTGCCAGACAGACTCAGAAGGCCACTTTATATGTCTCCTTCATTAGTACAAATTTGAGTTTCTGGGTGGCCTGACAGAATCAGTGGTCCCAACAGGCTTCCGGGGGCATCATCTATCTTGGTCCAGGGCATAGATAGAAAAGCTCAGAGTGATGGATAAATGATTGTGGATTTAGTAGATGCTTTGCTGGGTTGACGACATTAAACTTGAGCTCCTCATCTATAGTATGGGTGCTGGTAGGATGATGGTATTTGCTTTATTTAGTTCAGGAAGAAACAAAATGAGAAGTGTATGGATCACACTGAGCACATCCCTTGGTACCAAGCTGGCGTGGAATCCTCACTATAGCCTTATGTGTATGTTCACAACATCTAGCAATTTGCCATCTTACTGAGGAAAAGATTTGAATTGTTCCCATGGCATGGGACATAATTGATTCAAGAGGATGCCAGGGATGAAGTGTGTGTGTGCCTGGCAGGATGGGGGTGGTGGCACCTGGCTGGGTCCCCAGCAGGACTCAGTATCTAATAAGCAATGACATTTCAGTATGGCTTTGTTGTGTTTTCTCTGAGTCTGAAGGGGACACACTGAACTTCTCTTTGTATTTTTATTGCTTTTTATTGGAGATTTCACCAGTGGAAACTTGAATGAATGATATGAGTAGTCATTCTCAGCAAATGCCAAGGGTCACCATGGGTCTCCTGTTGGCACCGCCTGTGATGGCCATCCCTCTGCCACCTTGACTTGACCATTCACCTCTTGTAGCTTCAGATCGTCTATTGTTCCCATTAAATTTCCACCATGGCAGCTCTTGAATGTGAGCATCCAGGCTTGCACACCCAGGACAGAAATATTTGTTAGTACTTTTATTCACTTCCTTATGACTTACTGGCTTGTGTATCTATCTGAGCCCTTAGAGATAGATGTGGGCACCAGGCATGGGTTCTCCTCTGTTGTGTACTTTAAAGGGGATTGTGAATGTATTGATGGAAGCCGTGTAATAAGAATGAAGTTTTTTTGTGGGAATAATCTTAGTTCCTACTGAGAAACCCCCGAGGATGCATAAATGCACTTGAGTCTGTAATGTATTATTGAAGAAGAGATGATTCTTATTCAGATCACAGAGATTTGCAGCCACAACAAGGTCACTAGGAACCTCTCAGTGATTGCCTCTGGATTGTCCCAAGTAGCTAAGAATGTTAAATTGTTGACACCCAATGCTGATTTTTCTGATTTCTTGCTTCATTGCTGTGGATCTGGCTGTAAAACTTGAACACAATTTTGAAGGAAATAAACTGCTGGAGATTTGGAGAGCAGACGCCCCATAGCGTAGGTTTTTTTCTTTTTGTGACATGAGTCATAAATAAAACACAGCTGTAGTGCAGAGAGTCTATGACTATAAAAATCTTTTGAGCATGTTATTTGATCAGCCTTTCCCAAATTTGTCTTATCAGACGTGAAAAAAAAAAAAGGTAGACAGGTGACCAAAGGCAGTTGTTTAAAAATAGATGACTTAAAAAAAATACAGGTATCTTTATACTGATCCTCTAGTGGCGGTAAGTTCTGAAGCCACATAGCTTTGTCACAAGTCCGGTTCTGACAAGTGGCAAATGCAGCAAAATGTCCCCTCAGCTTTCACTTTGTCACTGTTGCTGTGGGACAGTACTGTGCATTGCTCTGCTGTTTAACCCTCTCTGGTTGTGAAGGATTTCATTGCAAAATGCACTTGATGACTGTTTGTGAACTTTAAGGATGTTGTACACAGGAATACCACATGACTGTTATAAGACTTGATTCAATTTGCTCAATTCTTGGAATAGGAAAATTTCCAGAGTTATCTTAAAACTATCAGTTTGAGTTGAGAGGCATGTTTTTACTACTCAGAACAATTTACTAGGCTAAAGAGGACACACATAATAGATTTTGTGCAGGTAAAGATGGTACAATTGTCACAGGTTCTAATATGTCCAGACTGAAAGCATATGGGTGAGGCTGGTTTATTCCTTCTTCTCTGGTGGAGCCTCAGTAGAGTGCCTTGCTCTGACTTGGCTATAGAGTAACAGGTCAACCATGCTGGTTTGAGGCAACTCAAGGCGTTTCTGGAGCTTTAAAGCATCTCTCTCTGATGCAATCAAAAAGAAAAAAACCCGTTTTTGCATAGGCCCCAGAATGGGAATGACCTTTAACTGGCTGACCAGGCCAGTTGTGATGATCTTTGCTAAAGGCATTGTCCATGTGCAGATTAGGGTCATTGATACTGCAGGGAGGTGGGGCCACTGCACTCTCCCCCATATTCTAACTCACCCCAAGAAGTTACTAGACTCCAAGGTCACATCTGAAATACAGTTTCTACTCAAGTATATTTGACATCTTGTCTCTGAAATCCAGATGCTACACCCCTATGGATTCTCATCCTATACATGGCTCAGAGCTTTAGGACCACTGCTTTCCCTGCTGCGGCTTTGACTCTGTGTCGCTGGGACATCCATTTGCCCCAGAATTCTCTTGGCTTCTTTCTATTTATATCTAGTGTAGTGGGATTATGTTCTGTTTCATTGTAAATAGTGTCCTGCCTACTAGTTTAATAAAAACACTGATTGGCTGAAGGCAGACAGGAAGTGTGGGTGGGACTACCAGACTAAGAAAACTCTGGGAACAGGAAGAGCAGACCAGAGATTCCAGAGAGACAACACCAGAGAGACACCAGAGAGATACCAGCAGAGACACCAACAGACACAGAGGAAAGAAGACAACCGTGCTGCTCCGAGAAAGGTACCAAGCCCCATGGCTAAACAGATTAATGGAAATGGTCTGAATTAAGATGAAAGAGCTATCTAGTAATATGTCTGAGCCATATGTCAATCACCATGCAATTAATACAAACCTTTGTATGATTATTTGGTGCGAAGCAGCCATGGGGCTTTGAGTGGGTCCTGGCTAGGTTAGAAAGTCCAGGCCAGAAACTTCATACTGCAATCTAGAACCTAGCTTAGTTATCAGCCCTCTTGGCTACCTGCTGAGTCCTAGCCTGACTTAAGTGCTGTTCTAGCCCCAACCCCAGCTTCTGCTAGCAGAGCAGATCATTTCCTGCTCCATAGGGTCCTTTGGTTTTTAACTGCCTCTCCACCCGGGCATGGACATTTCCTTCATTCTTTAAAAGTGGCTTTTATTTTGCCTTGCATCTGTAATTCATCTTTATATGTTATAAGATAGGGATTTAATTTTATTATCCTAACATTACTGCAGAAGAACTCTTAATCTACCTTCATTTTCCTTATGTACCCTGACAGGATGACAACACATTTACTAGCCATTACTTGAGAGGCCACAGGAGCTGATGCTGTGGAGGCCAAAGTGACCTCCTTAAAAGACACTGTATGTATACAGTGAACTTATTTTGACATGATGACCTGGGACAATCATGAGGGAGGGTCTGGGACATAAATCTGGGCGTGGGAACACTAATTTGTAAGGAGTTTTCAAAGTTGGCCACTATGGGAGCATTTGCTATTCAATTTGCTGCAAGTGTGGAGGCATCTGATCCGGAACAGTCTGCACAGGTGCGGAGGGTGGGGAGGATGAGAGGTGGGCTCATGTGGGTACCAGCACATCTGCAGAGCAGGGCAGGAGGAGAAGGGGGAAGTCAAGGGATGGAGCCACGGAGAGTAGTCAGAATCCAGCTGCTGGAAGCTAGTGGGGTGGGCTGTGTAGCAGAGGCTGGACAGAGAGACTGGCTGTGAGGATGTGAAGACAGATTGGGTTTAGACTTGAGTGGTGGTATGTTTTAGGAATGGCTATCTCTGGAAATTCGCCTGGGGATAGTGATGAGAGAAACAAATCTCAGCTCGTATGGGCACGTTGACTCCTTCCTGAGGCCCGTAGGAGGGGGCTGGGAGGGGACACTGCAGTCAGGGGGGATGGCAGGAGCACGTGATGACAAGGTACATTGGGGAAGTTGAAGCAGGCTTGGCTGGTGAGGGGATGAGTCTGGGGAGGAGGCAAGAGCGAATGGCAGACAGGTCAGATCAGGAAGCCGGCATGCGCATGCTCTCTGGACCTTTGAGATTAAAGTACCCCAAACCCGGCAGTTTAAGCAAGAGTGTGTCTGTTCACAGATTTCAGACTTGGAAGGAGTTCGAGGGTCAGTTGGACCTTCTGGGAGCAGTGGGGACTGTTCAAGCCTCTTCGCCAGCTTCTAGAGGCTTCTGTCCGTCTCTGCCCACCCTGGAACGCTGCCCCCACCTCCGCTGCTGTCTTTGTGTATGTGTGTCTAACCTCCTCCCCGCTTTCATAAGGACATCATACTGATGGAACGGCTCCTCCTCTCAGCACACGCCGAGGTGTTGGGATAAGACTTCAACATCTGACTTTGGTCTGTGAACTAAAATTGTCTCCCGAGTGGGAGGAATATCAGAACCCCTGGCAGCCTCTGAGGGTGTTGTGGTCATTTCCCCTTGCTGCCACCATTCCAGGAGGCCACAGTGTTGCTCGAAGATGCTTACATCTCGCCTAATTCCCCTTCCTGAGCTCTTCCCTTGGTTCAGAATGTCTGTCTTTATCTGTCTCCTGCCCCCTTTACTTGGGGATTTTATACAAGGTGCATAGACAAGAAGTCTGAGAAGCGTTATAGGGTTCAGCGGCATCACTTACTGAAGGGATTTAAGGCAGGAGAGCATAGATGGCTGTTGTTCCAGGGTAAGAAGAAGAGATGAAGAATTTATACCTGGATGGAAGGGCCCAGAAAATGACTCAGACTGTGAACCAGGTGAGCAGTTATGAGGACACAGAAGAACCTTTGGGAACTTTATGGAAGAGGTACGTTTTTACTAAGATTCCTGAGTGATTGAACTTGGGGTCAGTTGTGAACCTCAGACTTAAAGCAAGACTGTGTGGAGGTCAATGGCAAGTACAGTGATCTTATTTTTTGATAACAGAATGACAGAAAAA